>JAHLJT010002630.1:3210612-3275820 GCA_031308135.1 Acheta domesticus
TGGTACAGGTAAAACAGTCTTCACTCTTCTCTGTGCACCCACATCCCTCCTCAATTAGGTACACAGCACTTACAGACACCGGTAAAACTTGATTGGTTTCACTACATTCTAAGAAACAATCTTCATAGGTATCAGGCAATTATAACAGTACTTCTAGTTGTTGCTGGAGAACAAATCTTGAATTAATGATTATGCTAATAAACCTCGTCAGACTGCACAAACTACAGTGTTAACAGAAAGCGTGAATAAAGATTGTCAAATCTAAGCCTTCTCAGCGCCAGTCGCCTTCTCAGTCGCCACAAAAATTGCTACCAGCAGGAAGGGCTGAAATATTGAGGTGGCCCTGATAGTATTGAAGCGTGGAACCGAAAAGTTAATTGAATGGATCGGGGAAAGTCTCATTTTGTAGATTATGATGTGGAAAACGTTTCTTTGAGGACTTTGTTCTCAAAATTTTACTTTTTAAGACTTGAAGACGCTTTGTTTATGAGTTATGTGCCGATATAGATTGACATGTGATGCGGGCTGCATTTTACACGAATATTTCGATGCGTTTTTTTTTAAGAAATCATCCATATTTTGAAAGTCAGAGTGGAATTCGTCAAGTCTCAGTGAAATTCTCTTTTTTCACAGCCCTCATTTATAAAGATTGGTTGCGTGTGAGAGCCGGAACCCAAAGGTATACTACTGAAATAATACAGGAGACGATTACCGAACGAGAACGACATTAGAAGTGAATTCTGTAATATCTTCTTACGAGTGCAAAAAAGTAACATTATAAACAAGTTGCATACATTATTTTTTGTATAACAGTATTATAAGGATATAAGGAAGCAAAATTAATTGTGTTAAGTTGTAATTCGTAGTTGTAGTAGATCTCAAATTCATGTTTTGATGTCATGATTGCTACCTAAGCAACTAATTTGTTTACAAATGGCAATTAGTTTGAAAGTCGCGATTTAAACAAAATGGATTTGCCCAGAGAAATTGTAGAAGAAGCTGCAAAAGCAGAAAATGCTATGATACCGAAAAAGTTTTGCAAACTTTTATGAGAAACAGTACTTAAAGTTTAGGAAATGGATGGATAAAAAATACGCAAATTTATTATGCAAAGCTGCTGTTCTTTCGTATCTATCAGTTTGGTTAAGTTAGTATAATGCACATGCTAGAATGAAGAAGTTTGTTAATTTAATGCTTGCTTCTTTAAACATTAAGTCCACAGCATGTAAAGCGTCGACACTATGGTGCACTTATTCAAAATTAAAGGAAATGCTAAAGATCAAAGAGAATATTGATATTGGAACTTTTCATAAAGTAGGTTTACTTATGAAACAGGCAAATGTGGGATATCAACCTATAAAGGCAATGGTATTTTCCTAACAAGATGTAAACACATTTCTTACAAAAGCTGATGATGAAACTGTTCTTTTAATGAAGGTATAATAATGACAGTAGCAATAATAGTTAAGTTTTATTTATTAACTGGTGTATTGTATTAATAACTGGTATGATATTCAAGTTGTTGCTATTTTTGGCATATTTGGTGCTTGTAGACGTGTCGAATTGTACAATTTGTTCATCAACGATGTGAAAGAAGAAGGTTCTGTTTTGATAGTGAACATTAAAGCGACAAAAAATGACAAGCCCGGAATATTTACTATCGTATCCAGTGAAGAATTTAATTATGTTGAAGTCTGTAAAAAATACATTTCCTTAAGACCCTTACATGTTAAACACAAAAAACTTTTTTTATTTTACAATTATGGCAAATGCAGCTGCAATCCAATTGGTATCAATACATTTGCGAAAATACCAAAAAATATTGCAAATTTTTTAAAATTACCAAATGCAGAAAAGTACTCTAGTCATTCGTTTAGGAGAATATCCGCGACGTTTCTCGCAGATAATGACGGTGATATCACTACACCTAAACGTCATGGAGGATGGCGGTCTACAAGTGTAGCCGAGTCATACATCGAAGAATCGGTGAATAAGAAGATTGAAATAGCTAACAAGATATTGGCTAGTGCAGCAAGCAAAGAAAAAACGAGCATTCTAAATATAAATGCATGTTCTGGAGTGTCACTGACCAATTTATCAAATTGTACAATTCATGTACATGTTCACAAGAATTAATTTGATGTTTTTTGTTGTTCTTATTATGTTGTTCTTGTTATATTACCAATAAAAACAAAATATAATTTTAAAGGAGTAATAAATTAATAAATCAGTTTTGAAATGTAAGTTTTTTCATAACGTATTTGATTTTAATGCGAACACTGCAATCTATTTATATGGTACCACTGCCTTCTTTAAACTCCATAACTGAAAATATATAGGGGTCGTGACTATTACGTCAGTGATGGCTCATATTTCGTGCAGAAATAGCAATGACGTAATGATTCGTGCAAAATGTCATATTATGAACGATTTTGTTAATGTAAAAGTGTTGTTTATAATACTGGTATACAAAAAATGTACTTTTGGCGGTGATAAATGGCAGCTGGCAAGCAAGAGTATGTGGCAATTCCATATAGCTAGCGAAAATCCAAGGAAATAGAAAACTAATACGGGAAAGTCTGTGCCATTCTGTAGCACCACTAGTTCGTTTTCACGGCCCGGCAATGAATTTTTTTCCGCCGAAAATTGGCCAAATTTTCGCGCAGCATTACATAACTTTCCCTGTACTACGTATATACGTAGTGTAGGGAAAAACTCCGTGTATAAGTACGTATAAGGGAAAGTAAAGATGAGTGTGCTATCGGTATTTAGTCCACTATTAATTTTAATTTTAATTCCTGTAATCCAACTAATAATTTGCAGATTTCATTGATGTTACTTTTAAGAAAATTATCCTTATATATAAAATATATATATAATATATAAAATATATATATATAATATATATAAAATATATATATATAATATATAAAATATATATATATACTATATATATAATATAATATATATATGATGTTGGTATGTATGTAAGAGCACAACTCCGACACCGTTAGACCGATCTCCAAAGTTGGCATTTCTACGTGTTTTTCACCCAGAAGGTTTTTGTTGTTAATTCTGTTGTAACTCCACTACATGGCGCTACATATTCACCACAAATCCAATAAACATTCACGCCAAATGCAACCTGCAACACATTCGGCATCATTTTGAATCTGTAAAGTTAAATAAATAGGTCTTAAAAGAGGCGTCCTAGGACCATAAAAACTAAAATTTTGAGGCGGAAGGCCGAAGCCCTCAAAGAAACGTTTCTCACACCGTAATCTACAGAATGAACTTTTCCTGAACATTCTATTACACTTTTGCTGATCCGGCGCTTCCCGATATTACGTCACCTGCTCAGAGACGTGCAGAATCTGCAAGTTAATGTGAATGAAAGGGACAGAGAGCGGCAGAGACACACAGAGAAAGACAGGGACAAGGTGAGGGAGGGAGAGACAGTGAGAAACGGGGATGGGAGGGGAAAGAGGGAGATGAAGGGCAGAACGACGTCTGCCGGGTTTTCTTAAATATAGATATAAGGTTTATTCTACAATTGGGCTGATGTTGCCCGGTTGCTGAATACAGAAACATAAAAGTACATTTATAATTACAAAACACAATTAACAATAAAAACAATATTTAAAAAATCAGTATAAAAAACAAATTATCTTCGTCATTACCTAGAACATGCAAATGCATTTACATATACAACAAATGAAACTACATATATACTAACATTGAAGTAAATAAACTTACTTACATATTACACCAACATTCATACATACAAACATACACATATATACCATACAAAGACATAGGAACACTCGCATACACACCATCCTGCACGTATTCACTCACAATCATATTCAAACAAATATGAATAAACATTATTACCTACAACATAATAATATACAATACTTATAATAATTTTTACATTTCTAACACGTAAAACACTCGTTAGCATAAATCAATAAATATCAACTTTTGTCAGAATAGCCTATAAAAGACACTTTAGATTAGCGAAATAAACAACGAAATGAAATCACTTCACTGCACTTCACTTCACGTCACTGCACCTCATAAAACTTTACCTAAATACCAATAGCTCAATACTTTTTAGTTGACTACCCATAATTGCACCTTTCACCTTACTTCACGTTTTCACCCTATTGATTAATTTCCTATATTTTTTTTCTAAAACCACGCGCTAAGCAAGGGAAGGCCTGAAAAACTGCCGCAGGTAAATCGTTCCAATCTACGAGAGTTCTGTTTACAAAGAAGAATTTGCCTACGTCCGTTCTTTGAATTCTAGTTCTAATTTTATATTTATGATCAAATCTATTAAAATATTTCTTGGTATTAAATATTGAAGAAAACTGCCATCCTTCCAAATATTCCCTTTTTCTAGCACATTTGAGTTCGCGTATGTGTACGTGCGCGCATTCAAGTTAAAAAAGCCAGAATGTGTAGTGGAAAAATGGTTACTAATCCGGAATATTTATTTTACAGGGGGCAGAAAGAGCTCTGTCATCGCGTAAGAAGTCCATGGCTCTATATTGACAGAATTTATAATATATCTCCTGGAGGACGCATGATGTTAGAAGGTCTAAATTTTTTTCGCAGTTACCAAGCTACGGTAAATATTCTTTCTAATATCACCAAGTTTTTTTATAGATTTGAAGTGAAATAAATTCACTAAAAACATGACCTATCCAAAAGACATGTTTTTGAACCGCATGGGTATTCTTTCAATTAAGAAATAGTTCCTTGTGGGAACTCAATAAAAGTGATTAATAAACCTTACGATACATGATGACAAATGTCTGCTGAAAATTAAACGACGAAAATCGTCGTCTGCTGTGATTAGGTTTTACAAGGAGATCCTGATGCAACGTCGAGAAACCTCCAAATTCAACTAGGGAAAAATCAAAGGATGTCTACGTAAATGGAACTTAAATGTAAGAGAAAAAAACTATATCACTTTTACTCTTTTCAGAATGAATTGCCTTCGAACAAAAATAAACGGAGGAAAATCTCAATAAACAGACTGTATTAGATATCTCAAACTTCTCCCCTTGTAAATGAAAAAAATGTCACTTAGTTTTAAAAATTAAAAAGCATGATCGCATATTTACTTCATTTGTGAATAAGTATTTCATTTCATTGTTACGTGTTTCGTTACCTCACATACAATACAATCACACCACATTTCTTCAAGTCTATTTATTTGCAGATCGTTGAGCAGCGGAAGGAGCTACTTCGTGCGAGAGCCGAGAGTTTACTGCAGAAGGGGAATTTCAAGAAGGACGAGAACACGCTGGAAGCCTCTAATGATGCTACCAGCGAAGCCGATGCAGATCCAAACAAAAGCAGTTCAATATATTCATTGATGCTCTGCTACAGGAAAATGGAAAGTCTATTTCCTATCAGAGCGTATTGGATGAAATGCAGACATTTTTAATGGCAGTAAGTTTTTTTCGATAAGTCTGAAATACCAGAAAAAGCAAGGACTGCCAAAACGATGCAGTGCGGAGAAAAGGGTGAATTTCCTGGACAACTTCCTCTAGACCAATCGATTTTTAAGTTAAAATAAATTAAAAGGTACTCTATCCCAAGCAGGAGAGTGTAATTACAATAAATATTATCTATTCTCCTTAATGTGCATTCTAAACGCCGGTCAATCTCCACAGGTCAAACATTACATTACACGGTGTTCTTTTGCATCGCCAAAGAAAATACAATGAAATCGAATGAAAACTGATGTCAAACATTTTTATTTTTATTTAATGAATGACAGTCATCACAAAATTTAAGGAATAATCGGTCAATGTAAATCTATTTCTTCTCAAAGGTATAAAACACTTTTCCTTCTCAAAGGTATCGGGAAAACGCTTTAGTAAGACCTTTTACTTCCAAAACACTTTTATTTCTAAAAACTACCGAAAACCCTTTTTTTTGTAGAGCCTCCTCTGTACGTACGCTCACACAGAATTATCAAATTGCTCTTACGAAGAATAAACAGAATTTAAAGCGAACTAATTCTTTACAACGTGTATTGACCACCCAATAACTTATAACGCTTATTTTGAAACTATTAATTTTGTAAGTTTTGAAATTTTTTCTTGCGGGTTTCCAACCAAATGAACTGAAATGGAAAACATCAACCCCTCCTTTCTATTAAACTTAAGCCCTTGACCCTTTTTGCTCTTGATACTATCAATGAAATATGACGTCATCTTCATCTTCAACTTAAATTTATTTTGAATGCTGGCTTTCAACGGCTTTGTTGAAATCAGTCTAGCAATTGGTGTCTGCCTCCCGACCCTCAACACCCAGTGTGCAATGATGTTGGCAAAACCGTCGAAAGCCGGCTTTAAAATAAATTCAAGACAAAGATACCATTTATTAATTAATCCATTAATAATGTAAACAACACCCACAACTTTGGTATTAATTGGATTGCTAATTTTGTGATAGATGTGCATATGCCACGCTCTTATCTGCAAAGTTATGTAATACTATGAGGACAAACACAACAAGAATAAGAATAAACGATTTTTTATAACGCTTATTTGAAACTAAAATTTTTTTAAATTCCCTACATTTTGATATTTCTCCTTCCATTTGGTATTGCTTCAAATGAACGGTTCCTTTAAACAAGCGACTGAAATTGGCTAACATCAACCCCTTCCTTCTATAAAATTTAGCCCTCGATCATTTCTGCTTTCAAAATAATCGATAAAAATGGACATTATCTTCGTCAACTTAATTTGAAACCCGGCTTTCAACAGCTTTTTACTTTCCCGTATACGTACGTATACACGGAGTGATACACGTAGTATAGGGAAAGTTATGTAATGCTGCGCGAAAAAATGGCCAATTTTCGGCGGGAAAAAATTAATTGCCGGGCCGTGAAAACGAAAAAGTGGATAAAACCGGGTTTCCAAATTAAGAAAAAAAATCCTCTAACACGTCGTGTAGCCAGAAACCCTGTTTCCTAGGTCTTGATGCCGAAAAACCAATTGAAAGAAAAACGTCCGTCCGTCTCTCTGTCCGTCTGTGAACACTGCTAGCGACTAAACCATTCGTTCGATTTCTTCCAAAATGGATATTCCCCAGTCGATCTGGTTCTAGTCAAATCTTTGAGATTTTGAAAAAGATTCTTCAAAATTTGAGGGTACTTTATATGAAGCCCCCGGGGATTTTCAAAATTTTCTCAAAAACGGCTCCATTTTTAAAAAATTTCTTGTATGAATTGAGTAAAATACACTTATTAACATGGCATAGGTCTGATTTTCACGGATAACTCTGAATTTTCGAAAATTGAGAAAGTTTGAATTTTTTAGGCGTCTTTCCCCAATTACAATATTGAAGATAGAGATTTTTTTCTTCAAATAAAATTTGTTCTGCATATTGAGTTCTTTCATAAAGGTCATGTAAATGTTTTTCAAAATTTTAGAATTTTCGTGCAATATTGCGTACAATATGTGCAATTTTAAAAAATTACAAAAACAAGATTTTCTCAAAAACGGCTCCAAATTTTTGCGTTAAACTTTTGGTAAGGATAGTGGTAAATGTACTCTATCAGATGACATAAAAGCCATATTGCTCTATGGGTTGTTTTTTTCAAAAATTACAAAAATGTAAATTTTTTCACATGTTTCTGACGTCGATAATATTTACATTAGCGGCGATTTTCTCACATTATTATTTTTACGAGTACATGTGCTTTAAATAAAGTCAAGTAAAGTTTCTCGAAAACACAACTGTTTTCTGTGAAAAGTAGCTCAAAATGTCGCATTTTCAGAAACGCTCAAACGCCATTTTCTCATATATGGCTGCAATTTTTTTCTTGAAACTTTTCTAACGGATAGTGCTAATTACACTCTTTAGTATAGCGTAAAGTTTATTTTGAGTATTTTTTTTGTTTTTTTCAAAAATTACATAATTGTAATTTTTTTGAATGATCTCTCACATCTTTAATATGCACATTACCAGCAATTTGTAAACATTATTATATTTGTGAGTGTAAGTGCTTCAATTAACTTCAATTTAAGTATTTTGAAAACTCAATCATTTTCTGTGAAAATGAGCTTCAAATTTCGCTTTTGTGTTCTTTAATATTCTAAAATTAATGTTTCCGTTCTACCAGTAGGAAACCGAAAACTAAGAAAATGACAAAAAAATGGTGGTGATAGATGACAAAAATTTGGTGGTGATAGATGACAGTTGGCAAGAAAGGGTATATGACAATTCCGAATAGCTAGCGAAGACCCAAGGAAATAGAAAACTAATAGGGGAAAGTCTGTGCCATACTGTGGCACCACTAGTTTGACATCAGTTTAGCACTTCCTACTCTCGACACCCAATGTTTGATGATGTTGGCCAAGACGTCGGAAGACGGCTTTACAATAAATTCAGATTGAAAAAAGGAGACGTGCATTAATTAATACACTAATGATGTAAACAACACCAGCTTCCCACAACCTTCGTAATGTATTCGTATTGTTAATTGTGTGAAAGATGCCCCTGTTTACTCTTACTGTAAAATTCTGTAGTAATATGTGGGCTCCCACAAAATTAATGAGATTTGAAAAACTTTTTTTTTTTCTTCTTCAGGGTCTTGATACATCCGCCATCACTCTACAGTTTGCACTTTACTTTTTAGCCAAAAACCCACTAGTTCAGGTAAGTTCCTCTCTGGATTTAACAATATGATTAATCCAAGCCACATATTATCCGAAGTCACAAATCAAATATTTTTATTTTAAGTCAAAGAAAGTATGTGGGACGTACAAAGGGGAGAAGGGTTTTCCGTGGACATTTTCATATATTGTGGAATCTCTATTCTAAACCAACCACAAGTTGAACTATGAAAACAGGTGGCGACATCAATTCCTTTTGGAATTGATTAGAAAATACTCATTCCAGTTACATTAATCTTCCAGTGGGCGCGCGAAGGATGTTCACACCAGCAGGCGCGTGTCGTAATTTTACATTCAATGACTCTTGAAAAAATCAAAGAAATTGTAGAGCGATGGAATTTTATGTCGCATTATGTCAAAAATCATATATTTACTACCAAAAAACATATCCGTTGATAAACATTCGTATTTAGGATCAGAAAGGTCACATTCCGATCCAGTATCGTGATGATGCTCGTCTATATTTTCAACATTCGTTTCATGTCACTGTCACTATCCAATTCATGATCTTCCTCCAATCAGATTTCTCTTGAAGAATATTCTTATTTTCGTTCACATGAATTCTTTATCTGGTCATTTTACAGAAAATTTCTATTAGGCCAAATTATTATACAATATTTTAGCGCAACAGCCGGCGCGCAGCGTAAAGTTTACGTCACTCTGCATTTATCCCGAATAGAGCGTTACAAAAACTTAATATAGCGTGCAAACTAAACAGTGTCTGCAGGAATGCATCACTAAAGATACCTGCAAGGAATAGCAAGAACGCAGAAGTCTTTGACAACAGTGAGTTGAGAGCAAAACAAAAAAAATCTATTGTCGTAAAATTTACGACAGCGCGCCCACTGGAAGGTTAATGTGACCACTGCCTGAGTTCGATGAAAATATGCAATAACCCTTCAGAAGCAGCAGATGGCAGCACTGACAGCGGAGGGAATATAAAGTGGCATCCTCCTTGGCTTTCGGGCGGAGGCATTTTAGTACATGACCAATGCCGTTTCTGCCCCCTCAATGCCATGACAGTAATTCCAAATGAATAACTCGAGAAATACATCCACCTACACATGGGCACCATTGGAAGGACACAATCAATTATGCAACAGATTTAAACAACTGTTGATTGAATACTTTTAATTATTTAACCCACTGTGTTTAATAACAAGTGCAAAATATCCCCTGAATTTGTTTCTACATTCCACATCTAAGGAGCTCCTATCTGCTGCTACCTTCCTTATACTTTTTTCCATTGCACGTCACACAACGTGCGAATAGCAACACACTTTTCTGCTCCGATTTAAATTCTATATATGTTTCACTCGACGCTCCTTGTGACTGTTATCTATCAGTGAATGTAGAAACTACTTGAAGCTGCTTGCTTGTGATTAAGCATTACGCAAGCGATCCAGTTCAATTGCTAACCACGCCTTCCTTGTTGCACAACAACGCGCTGATAACCGTAATTGCATTCGAGCTTTTATGAACGATTCCAATAAAACATAAAACTATGTCATTAGAACTTAAATTTAAAACTTCTCTATTATTTTCTCATTCTCCAAATCATAAATCAATGTTTTGTCACCAAGCAAGTTAACATAACAGTAAGTGTTATTAGGCATATTACTTGATAGATTTCCACAAAATTTGATATTGTTCGTATAGCTAATTGTTTCTCTTTTTCTTTTACTCGCGTTGATCACTAAAATAGGACTTTTCTCAATAAACGTTTCAGGATTCAACATCATCTTTGTTCATTGTACATCAACCCTTTGAAAAGCTGTGTATGCCTCATAAGCATTTAAATACATTTTCTTATTAATATCTAAATTCCAAAATTCAAGAGGAAAAATCTCATTTTTAATGTTTTTCAAATACAAACTTTTAAGCTTACAGTGATCGTATAGACAAGAGTCAGCATTTTGATTTTCTTTTCGATTGGTTTGAAATTCAACAAACAAAGTCAGGCGTGTCGAATTCCTTGGAGTTGAATTGTGTGGTTAAATCTAGTTCAAATTGTTTACCGTATAAACCTGCAAATTCAATACACTGGTTAGTTCCAAATGTTATCGATGTTTTACGGTTCTTCAGCATCGTTCCTCTTATTTGATCAACGTAGTTAAATTGATAAATAACAATAGGCATTCTCACTGAAATGCTTTTAATTACAATTTTTCCTTCTTTTGGTGTTATTTCCCCACCTAAATAAACAATTATCATTCGCGTTTCGTCTAAAGGAAATCTGTAAACCATCTTTCCACATTACTTCCTGGTAATCTTGAATAGAAACCAAATAATTTAAGCGGAAAGAGAATTTCATTTTCCTTTCTTTGAACTTTCTCACCAGTAAAGAAACTCATGTTTAACTCTTTTGTATCATCTGAAGAATAATAGGATCTAACCATAATAGCTGAAAAAATTCCTGGGTGATCAATTCTTTCAATAATTCTACCGTGTTTCCTAATCGTTGTATCTAAAAACATATAAGGAAAGAAATTTTCAACCAGTTTAATGTTTGAATGGTAAGTAGTAAAATTTGACCCATCATCTTTATGAACAACTTCGAATCGCAGATAGCAATAAGCGTGGTGTGGATAACAGAAACCATCACCAATATTTATGTCAATGTTCTGATTGTATAAATTGATATTTCCTTTCGTTCGGTCATTAGGTGGAAATGACTGGAATTCATAACTTTCTACCTGATCCATTTATTATAAATATATTTTTAATTTTTTATGAACATTTATCCATTAATGGCATTTTTATTCTTCACTCTTCAGTTTTAACAATAAGTCGCATGAACAATTAACTTGTAACCAGCCTTATATCCTTTACTGTCTTTAACATAACATACAACTGATCACCTTTCTCGAAATAAACTTTAAAATGATTAAAATGCTCAAGACTAGGGATGTGTCGATCGCGAACGAATTAGTTCAATTGAACTATTCTTGAAAAGGAACGGTACGTTACGGAACGACCATTTAGTGAACTATAGTTCATCTGTCACGGATCATCGTTCGTAGTTCGCGTGTCACCGTTCGTAGTTCTTAGTTCAGTAGTTCATTTAGTTCTCTTAGTTCGCCGGTCATCGTTCATTAGTTCAGTAGTTCAATTAGTTCTCTCCAGTAGTTCAGCAGTCACATAGAAGAGATACACAGGAGAGATTCGACTAGGGTGCTCATGAGCCCACTGCGCAGGTTTCAGCATGCGGTGGTCGGAAGTCACGTAACTTAGGGGATACGAATATACCGGCTGCTCGTATTGTGTGTATACAAAAACAAGTTACTTTTGGGGTAAGCAAAGCGTGCTGATAGTTAAATTTTTAGCAGTAGCGCTAAAAGTGAAACAATATTCATTATATTCAGATAAAACTGTGAATATAACTATGAAAACATAATACTTTCGTCTGGTAGCATGAGCTGCTGCTGACCGTACAACTCCGATTTTATTTATATGTTTGAATTAAAATATAATGAAACTCAAAAAGGCTCTCTAAAAATATTGTACGACACACGTGGCAAAAGTGATTTTATTTAATTCGTAGTGTTGCGTCACTCGGCTTATCGGCCTCATGTGGCAACATTTAACGCAAAATAAAATGAAACATTTACCACTCGCATCATAAAAATCTAATTCTATATCTCTGTCTACAATAAAGGCAGATTCTGCGCATTGTTAACAGGACATATTTTATATCCATTAAAAAGACGGTTGCCAAGACAACTGTCTTGTTACCATGAAAAAAGTACTTCATTCAAATTTAACGAGTATCCCTTAGTAATCCTCTGTAACCTATTGCTATTCCCAGAGATATCACATCATATTGCAATAATATAAAATTACAAACTTTTCCGCATATTTTCTATCATTTTTATACAAATGTAGAAAAATGTTTTTATTTCGTGAGATAAGCGTGTTTTTTGCATAGTCTCGGTTGATTTTTTGGCCTCGACCTACGCTGTCGGCAAAAATTTCAACTTCAATGCTGAAAAAACTCCTACGTCCAGGGTTGCCAGATCCCTTCCTGGAAAATACGCCAAATAACCTAGTGGGGAAGAAAGGTAAATGGTGTATAAAGCTCTGACACTGGGGCTGATATTTTCAAAATAGCTAGATGTTCATAAGAAGTTCAAAAATAAATACTCTTGTGCATAAAGCTTACCTATTAAATCTAGTCTTATGACTTAAATACTTGTTCAATTTTAGAAGAGGTAAAATGTATGTCTAAAAATAATAAAAAAACCGGCTCTGACATTTTCATTATAGCTTTTTTCTTTATTTTATTTGTCAAAAAACTGTATATGACGTGTGGGGAAAGAAATTTATCTGCGCACATTTTCTTGAGGGCCAGAATTAAAAAAAAAACGAAAAAATGAATTTAGAAAATAATTATTTTAGAAAAATCAAAATATTTCAAAAATGTTTTTTCCCGAGTTATAGAAAATCAATTTCAACTGTAAATGAACTACAAGCAAAAGGAGAGCTCAACAAAACGTGCGCACAGTGAAGCTACATTTACGTCCAGAAGCAAAACAAGGGGCCATCTCAGCATTTGCTCTATGGATCAGGGAAACTGGACAAAAACCTGATCGAGATGGGGGTCATTGACCCGGAAGCTGAAGTACATTACTTGTTACAGGCGTATTAAATATTTTTTTAAATGTATACAATGCAAACATAAACTAATTCATTATATATCTTTATTTTGTTACATTAAACATTATTTTTCTTTTTCACGATCAGTATAGTCTCTAATTGTATAGAAACAGTTTTGCAGCAGAAAAGATTTTACTTTTAACTCAAAGTTGTGTACCGACTTTAATTGTTTATGTCATCTGGCAATGCGTTGTAAAGTAACGTACATGTATGTTGATTTCTTGTACTGAGCTGTTGATAACTGACACTTGATGAACGTGATTTCTACGGCGTGTGTTGTATTTATAAATATCAATATTGCATGAAAATATGTTCACTCCGTTAAGTAGGTCATTTTTGACGAATATTACAGATTCGTAAATAAATAGACAAGGCAATGGTAAGATTCCCACTTTCTTTTGCAATCTGAAGGTCTGAATACTACAGGATGAGCTTCCCCAGAATATTATGCCATATCTCAGGCGGGAATACACATTTGCAAAATAAACGCAACGAGCTGCATGAAGGCTGGCAGAATTTGAAAGAATTCTGAATGCGTAGCATAATGAACTTAATTCAGTGTTTAATTCTGTTATATGTACATTCCATTTGAGGTTTGATTGAATTGAAAGACCTAAACATTTTGTTGCCTCAACATCAGCTAATTGCATATTGTTCATTTTCAATGGAACATGCGATTTCCGATTTGAGATGCAAAAATGCATTGAAACCGTTTTTCTTTCGTTAACAATTAATTTGTTATTATTAAACCAATTTGAAACTTCTGAAATTGTACTATTTACTGCTTCTTTTTTGCAAAGAACATTCGTGTCATCAGCAAACAGAACCGTTCTTCCATTTTTAATAGACGAGGGCATATCGTTTACATATAACAGAAAGAGAATAGGACCTAAGATCAAACCTTGCGGGACCCCATGCACAATTGGCAAAGAATTGGAAATATAAGTATGTAATGTCCTTTCCTGCCAGTATGGTATTTCTACTCTTTGAGTCCGATGTTTAAGGTAAGAAGTTATCCAATCTAGGGCAATACCACGAATTCCATACGAAGGTAATTTTGAGAGCAAGATCTTATGGTCAATAACGTCAAAAGCTTTCGAGAGATCTAAGAATATTCCAATGGGTACTTCATTTTGGTCTATTGATGAAGCAACATCTTTGAGAAAAGAAAAAATGACAGTTTCCGTAGATTTTGATTTCTAAAACCGTGTTGTGAGTCTGAAAACGCTCTGTTTTTCCTGAGAAATGTTTCCATTCGTAAGTAGAAAAGCCTTTCTAATATTTTTGAGAAAACTGACAAAAGAGAAATTGGCCGGTAATTTTGAATATCATTTTTGTTCCCTTTTTTAAAAAGTGGCTTAATTTTTGCTGTTTTGAAAATATCTGGAAATATTCCTGTACATAAAGAAGCATTGAAAATGTGAGTTAACGGATGTATAAAGGCAGGTGCACAAGTTTTTAATAAACAATCCGGAAATTCATCTAAACCAGATGAATATTTATTTTTTAGTTTACTGACTATTCTGAGGATTTCGTTGGGAGAAGTGTCGGAAATAAACATCGTATCTGAAATTTTTTGGGAAGTGTAAAATGTTGAATTTTGTGATTTTAGTCCCTTCGTGAGATCAGACGCAATTCTGGAAAAGTGTTTGTTGAAGAGATTGGCAACTTTTTCCGGATTACTATTAATATCCGGATTACTATTTAATATTCATTGTTTAACTTTAACGCGATTTGCAAGCATTTTAACACACTTACGTGGCATTGTTTCCATTGTCTCCTTTAAAAATTCAAAAACAAATAATGCGATGAGAATATCAAATCAAAACGACAAATTCAATTAAAAATTGTAAATATGCTTCTACGACAGCTTCCACGCGTTCAAGAGTGCAGTTTTGAACATGTTGGTAGAAAATAAAACAAATGAAATGATGCTAGCTAAACAAAGTCTATTTCGGCGTGTATGTGCCAACACATAGAGAGTGTCGTTGACGGTTGACTCCTCTGAAATGGACCTGTACTAAACTTAAAATGGAACGAAAAGTCCCTAAACCAATGCCGTTAGTATAACGGGTGATATTCATGAAGTTGGTATGATCCACTTTCTCTGGGACCATTTGAGCCTGAAAACTCGTATACAACGAATTCCGCCCAATGCATCCCCAAAAATGCATCTTCACGCAAGTCGACGCTTTCTTTTGCCCTATTGGAGGTATTCCGCGCAATACGGCATCCATGTGTACGTGGCGAAAATAAATGAACTATTTGGTTCTTTTGAACTGGTTCACTAAAAACGATCGTATAAAGAACCGTTCACATAAATGAACGACGTTGCCCATCCCTAGTGAAGACTTCTCTTTAATGTTGCAGGTCCTGTAACATAAATTTGCAAATCACTTCTAGGAATGTTTGCTGATATACTTGTCACCCAACCGTTATACATAACTTCAAAAAAGGGTAAACCAAAGAATTCAAATTTCCCATTAGATTTCAAAGTGCCATGAAACACAAGAATATTTGTAATGGTTTTTAGAAATATTCTAAGGGGATTGGATCTTTTAAGTTCATTGGTTCATGAAGTTCAGGAAATGCCGGTTTCTTATTTATTATCTCTTTCAATTGTTTTATTTCATCACCTAACTACAACTTAATAACCGTATCGTTCTCTGATGCTATCTCTCAATTGTTTTATTTCTTCATCTAGCTGAGACATAATAACCACATCATTGCTTGATGTGCCTGCTCCTACATTCCTTAATAATTTACCGTGAAAGTTATAATTTCCTGAGGAACCAACTTTAGGTAATATTGATATTCTGATTCTTTTTTGTGGTCGTCCATTATACTTTCCATTTGTTTCTTGTTAATTGCGTCTATTGGATCAATGCCGTCTTTCAAATTTGATATTTTCTTTCCCTTCACATCTACACGTTCTGATGCAAAGTTTAAATTCCTCTTAACAGCAATTATATATCCTATTTATTTCTGTAATAACGCGATATCTTGTACTTAAAAAAAACTAGTACTTTCTCCACATTTTCCTTCAAACTATTAACTAAAGAGCCTACTTCTGATAAGTGAACTTTCGTAGAATGCCTTTCTTCAGGCTCATTTCCAAACACACTCATATTCATTTATTTACTACATTTTTAAGACATTTACCATAAAAGTTAAACCATCATATTTAACACTTCTTCAAAACTCTTACCATCAGAAAGCTCCTTCAAAACGAATGAACACAAATGGCCACAAATAACAGTATTAAAACCTTGAATTCTCTTATCGTTGTAGAATATTGAACTGCTAACGTTTGTACATGTTTTTCCTAGAATGTGCTTAATTATTGATTTGTATTTTGCTCCTTACTTGATCTCGGCTTCCCCTTGCAATAAATTGCGTTTTTTCCAAGTAAAATTTCAACATAATTCTGCAAATCATCTTCATCAAATTTTGTGTCGTGATCATCCACAGAAATGTCCTTTTGAGTAAGAAGATTCATAGAACCATCAGCGGCTTCATATGTTTTTCCTTGTACACTTAACTGATCGTATTGTCTTCCAACGATTGTTAATGTGCTAAATTCTATAGGTTCGTCACCAATATATTTTTACTTTCCCGTACACGTACGTATACACGGAGTGATATACGTAGTATAGGGAAAGTTATGTAATGCTGCGCGAAAAAATGGCCAATTTTCGGCGGAAAAAAATTATTTGCCGGGCCGTGAAAACGAATAAGTGGATAAAACCAGTTGATAAATTAAGAAAAAAAGTCCCCTAACACGTGGTGTAGCCACAAACCCTGTTTTCTAGGTCTTTGATACCGAAAACCCAATTGAAAGGAAAAGGTCCGTCTGTCCGTCCGTCCGTCTGTGAACACTGCTAGCGCCTAAACCATACGTACGATTTCTTCCAAAATGGATATTCCCCGGTCAATCTGATTCTAGTCGAAGCTTTGAGATTTTGAAAAAGATTCTTCAAAATTTGGAGGTACTTTATATGAAGCCCCCCGGGGGTTTTCAAAATTTTCTCAAAAACGGCTCCAAATTGATCAGTTCCATGGTGTAAGATATACAGGTGTGTCAACTAGCCACCTTTGGCGCAAATTTTCTGAAGCCATCTTGAGGCTAGTTCCTCGCTATCGCGTGCGCACGATCGGTTTGGGTCACGGTGTAAGATATATATCTTAAGATGACATCTTAAACTGTGGTTATTACACAGTTTTACAAAACATTTTCTAATCCTTTTCGTAACTGTTCGCTTTACACTTTACCCATTCCACCACGAAACGACAAATCACTGGCTTGAAATTAGAAATCAGCTGGCCATAGATCTGTCGAATGGATCACGACCAATCACGACCTTGCCAAATGACCCTAGAGATCGCAGCGATTATTAGCGAGGACTGTGAAAACTAGCCTCACATAAGTTTGTTTTCGACTGGAGTGAACACACTTATATATCTTACACCGTGATCAGTTCTCTACCATCAGTCTGAGACACATCAAACGTATTTTGTCTTCTTTGTCTGGATTGGTGGTCTGGAAGAGGTTTAACAGTGAGTGACGGATAGACAGACGAATGGACGCAGGTCAATCCATTAAGTATATTCTTTCCTCATTTTTACATACGAAATTTTTCAGGAAAAGGCCGTGAGAGAGCTTCGGAATATATTTGACGCAGATGGTTCTACGGAAGTGACTCCGGATAAGTTGCAACGCATGGACTACGTGGAGATGATAGTGAAGGAAACGCTTAGAATGCACCCACCCGTCTTCTTTTTCATCAACAAAGCTGGCGTTGACACTCCTCTTGTTTCTTGTGAGTACATAAAATGCGCTAAGGGTTTATACGAATCGTGCTTCAGAACAGCGTTTCCAACAGTTCAAGAAAATATTCTGTAACAAACACGTCCACTTGATTTGGACCATTGATTTGCTGAAATTCCGCACTTTTATGCCTTTATTGATATGGCGAGGCTCGGGCCATCAGGCCCGCTCTTCCGCCTAGCCACATATCAAATGTTTACAATTTAGTTCATACAATACAATCTACAAAAGTAAAAGTAGGATAGTTTATATTAGGTAAGTTATATTATAGTAGGTAAGTAGTTAGTTGAATAGAAGTGTCATTTAAAGTAACTTATAAACAATATCAAAGGTTAAACAGTTAACATACAAAAATGTTACAGAATGAAATTTGAAAGAAAATAAATTTAAATTTAGAGACGGAAATTGAAACTACAATTTCAATTGGATAACATTATGTGCTCCACTTGTCTGCGCGCTACGCGGCAGCCTGATATTCACCCCGAGCGACTGTAATCTATTAATACAGAAACCTACCATTTTACCCGCCGCTCGATCCTGGAGGAAAACCCGCTAGTCGGGGAAAACCCACCAAGCAGGCTGCGTCCTAATACAAAGTTAAACTAAGCTAAAATGAAGTGAGAGGTCCTTGAAATGTTTTCCTCAGCTGCTGACCATGCTGCACGGGGTTGTCTTCTTGCTTGTGCTTAACTCCGCCTCTGCTCCTATGAATGAAATACAGTTCCGGCAGTGTCAAACAATTCGCACGAAAGTAAATTTTCAACAAAAATACATTAATATTATTCCTAAAAATATATTAATCATTTCTAAATACTCCTGAGGAAGAGATAAAACCGTCATGAGTTTAATTTTATAATCGACAATAAATAGTTATTGAAATTGTAAACTGAACTGATGTAAGCCGACTACTTTGTAAGAAAACGATTCAGGTGTTTTAAACGATGTTAATGAGGATGCAGTTTTTAATATTGGAAGGCAATTTATTCCACTCTCGGGCTACAGTAATTGCAAATGATTTATTGTAGTAGCTAGTTTACTTTTTGGAATGCAGAGTAACTGGGATTTCTTAAATCTGGAGGATTTAAGAAGTACGAAATACTTTGTTAAATATGACGGGGAACCTATTTATAACATCTTAAAAAAAAGATAGAGGCTGTGATACAAACGCCTATTCTTTAGTGTTAAAATTTTGTGATCTATATAAACACCAGAGATGTGATCGTATTTTCTTATATTATTAATGAAACGAATACATGCATTTTGAGCTCTTTGCAGAGTTTGAGCAAGTGAATCTTTCACATTGTTATACACAATGTCACCATAGTCGAAATGAGGACAGAAGAGGGTTTTTACTAAGATTTCCTTCGTATTTGTCGGGAGACATTTGTCGATACATCTAAGGGATTGCAAAGATGCATAAACTTTGTGACATGCATTTCGGATCTGATATTTCCAGCTTAGATTATCATCAAATATCAAACCCACGTTTTTCGCTTGTGAATGACGAGGCACTGCGACATTGTCTATAAGCTCATCAGGAACAGATGAACATTCAAGTTTCTTATGCATTTGGGAAGATCCAATATATGATAGTTTGTGATTTTGTAGGATTTAAATTGAATCCGTTCCTAATTGACCATTTGACTAAAGATGAGTTCATTATTTAATTTATTTATTAGCATTGCTACCTGTGATGTTTTCCCGGAGATGTAAATTTGCAGATCATCCGAATACATATGATGACTACATACTTTAAGTTCTCTAGATAGGTCATTTACGTAAATTAAGAAGAATAGTGGCCCTAACACGGATTCCTGAGGTACTCCCTGGTGGACGGGTTTTGGATTAGAGCAGAGATCGTCAACTACTACAATTTGCCTATTGTGGAGATAGCTTGCAATCCAAGAGATGGTGGAATCAGAGAAACTTAGATGTTTGCATTTCGCTATTAGGATGTCGTAATCTACAGAGTCAAATGCTTTACTAAAATCTAAAAGAGTTAATACAGTTATGAGGCCATCATCTAAAGCTTTTCTTATGTCTTCAGTTTCCTTCCTTCTCTAAAGCCAGATTGGAGGGTATTAAGCAGATCTGAATCAGTTAAGTATTTTACAATCTGTTTTCGAACTATTTTTTCCAGAACTTTTGACAATGTCGGCAATAAACTAATCGGCGATAATTGCAAGACTCTGAGGTCTGTTCAGATTTTGGCAAGGGTCGGACTTGTGCAAGCTCCCACGCTTGTAGAAAGGTTTCCGTAGTTAATGAGAAATTAATTAAATGCGTGAGTGTCGGAAGGGCAAATGGTTAAATAAATTTCAATTGTTTGTCTGTGATGTCATCGGAGCCATTAGCATTCGATTTTAACGAAAGAACAATCTTGCCAACTTCGTGATGATCAACGTTACGGAAATAAAATTTATCCCTGACAGCAGGTGCATTGGTTGCGAGAGTCTGTAATGTATTCCGTTTGACATAAGATGGCATTGGTTTTGAAGCATTTACAAAGTAGTCGTTAATGTCATCCAGGGGTATGTCAACAGGTAATTCAGAAGAATTTGCTTTCGAGATCCCCAGGTCTCTCAGTGTGTTCCAAACGTCTTTCCTGTTCGTTTTTACTTTAAACATGTCATGATAATATCAAATTTTTGCATTCAGAATTTTTTGTTTTACGGAATTTCGTAACTTGTACGCTCTTTCATTTTCAGAGGTTTTATTAAATTTGAAGTGACGGTAAGCTAAGTCACGTTCCTGCATGAATTGCTTTAATTCGCTTGTAAGCCACGGGGCCGCGGGACGTGTCACACGTCGCGTTTTCCACGGTGCTTGTTTATCGATAAGATCTGATATAATATTATTGAAGACTTCTACTTTACTATTAAGAGATATTTGATTGTAAACGTCATACCAAGGAGCTTTGGCACTGTCGTCGCACACAACCTCACAATTGATATTTTTGTAATCATTTAGCGGATCATTTTATGTTTATATTTCTTGCATTTAATTGAGTACACGATAAGTAGCAAATCATGCTTTGATACTACGGAAACAGAAAACTGACCATATAGTAATACTTTCGAGGTGTCTGAAACGATCGCGTGATCTATCCACATTTCAGTTCCTAACGATAGGTGAGTAGGGCCAAATTCTAATATTTGTAAATTGTATGAATTGATAGTGTCAATAAACGTTTCGGCCGAGTTTGTAAGTGGTGCCTTCAGATCGCAATTGAAATCGCCCATGATTATATCTTGATATTTATTTACGAATTGCGAAAGGGGAACATCTAACTCGGATAAAACGCCCGTTTTCGGGGGCCATTCATTTCAATTTGAATTTTCACAAGCATATATTCCATGCCAGGTAATGCGGTTGTGGAGTGAGCGACTACTTTAACCTTAATGTCATCGTGAATAAAGAATGCAACCCCTCCACCCGCCTTTTTCTTTTGAATTGCTTTTAATTATCGACCTGTCATTGTGAAAGAGTTTATAATTAGATACCGATACGAGTCCTGAATTTATTGTAGATTTCAACCACGTTTCGCTAATTAATATCAGGTCTGGTTTCGTTTTCAGCTATAATATTTGAAATTTCAGAGTAATGTTGCTTAAGTGATTGTGCATTTACGTGGAAAACAGACAAACCACGAGAAAACTGGGACAAAGAGACCTGTAAATCTTGGAGGGTGGCAGGGCTACTTCGAGCAGGTTTGGGGCTTTCCAAGGGGCCGGGTGGAGCACTAGAGGCAGGTATAGAATTCCTGGAACGCGTGTACTGAGAAAAAGTCGGTGTCAAACCTCCTTGCCACATTTAACGAGATAAATGCGGGGGGAAATTAAAGTGGCAATAAGCAGGAAGGAATCGGAACTAAAGAAGTTGCTTATGATCACAAGTGGGACACTAACTACTTAGAATTATTTTAAGTAATGTAAGTTTCTTATAACTAATTAATATTTTATAGGAATAATAGTTAACTATAATTATAAAAATAATGACAATATTAGTACACAATAGAAAAAATGACACAAAAAAATTAGAGTATTAGTACACAGTAGAAGAATTAATTGTAGTAATTTAAAAATAATATACTTCTAATATTAGTAATAATAGACTAAACGTAGAAGTGTTAATAATAATAATATTATTATTAATAATAATAATTGAATATCACAATAACAAATTACTGGAGAAGAAAAAATTAAAAATATATAATTAAAAATCTATTAAATTTGTAATTAACCCTCCACAAAACAGCCCATGCGTTTTGACTCAATTGCCCTTCATTTCTGGTAGAGTAGGCATCAACCCACCCATTTCATTCAGATCATTTTGAAATAATCGATTTAGTTAATATACTGCGATAACGTTGCCCATAGCCAGGTCATATTCAACCTTGGTCTGGAGGAGAAATGTAGCATCTGACTGTTCTGATCGATAGTTTTGTCGTTTTCCGAAGTCTCCGCTACCAATATCAGACGAATGCCGGAGCAGTAAGCTCAGAAGGCAAGAACCGCGCGTGATCTTTCCTTCCTCGTACTCACATCATGCACCAAGTTATCCGCCTGGAGAGCGGTCGGTAGCCTCGTGCTTGGCCCGGATGGTCGGGATCTGCTGGTGAAGCAACCTCAAGGAGGAAAAGCCCGGAAGCCGACATGTAGCTATAGCGCCTCCGTGGTTAAGAATGAAGGACAGGTCCTTTCGAGCTTTTCCGATAAACAAATATTCCTTCGTGTTAAGGCGTCGAAATAGCCAGTTGTGGGAAAGCTGGAAAGTTCGGCAAAAAGACCCACAAAAAACGCCTTTCTGAGTAATAAGGGAACCAGAGCCGCGGCCCCTTTTGTAGTTGGCTTGAATTTTAGATATTGTATTGAAATAGAGACGCACTTTAAAAGTAATATTTCTTTTTTGTTTCTTGTGACACATTTTGAAGCACAAACGCATGAGAAGCTTAACAGAAATGTTTCCGAGTCTCAAAAGAATAGTTTTAGATTTGAGGTTAGGAAAGAAAATACGCTTGTATTAAATTGAAAGGTTCCACACCAGCTTTATTTGCGCCGAACTACCGCTCCGCCCCTTTGCGGTATTCGTCGACACAATCGAGAGAAAAACTTTTGATTAATACAGTACAGTACAGTACAGCGCCACGATTTGCATCACTATCGCCGTAAGAGACCGTTCATCATTCTTTACCTCGGATGCGCCATAAACAGTGGCTCGCATGTTCCAGAGGGAGAGGAGCAACTACACCACTCGGGAAATTACTTGCACTACACTCACCGGACTGATGGCATTGTTTTGTGTTTGCTTATTCAGCACTAAATGAGCCATCATGGGTCCCAAGAATTCTCTGATTACAACCGTTTTAATAAAGGAGGAGAAGACGTCAGAATTCGTGACATTGAATGTATTTTTGTTAAAGTGTTGAGATATCTGTAATGTATTAATTCAATTTATATTATTTATTACAAACACATTCCTGAAGTTACAGTACTTTCGCTTTTCGTCAGACTTTCTGAAAGACATTGTTCGTGAAACGGTCGTTCCGCAGTAACATAACAACAAGTGTTAATGTTTCTTTGCAGGCGATCTCGTTGTTCCTGCAGGAGCTAGCGTGATTATATCTCCGAGGACTGTGCATATGGACCCTAAATTGTACCCTGATCCACACGTGTTTGACCCAGAAAGGTTTTCTCCTGAGAACTCTGCCAAACGACACCCATTGGCCTTCATTCCGTTTGGCGCAGGAAAGCGTGCTTGCCCTGGTATGTACAAATTATTTAAATAAAGTCATGTGAATGTTGTTGAAAACATAAACAGTTTGTGTATTGCTTCTTAAAGTAATTCATAAAGGAAAGGATCTCTATCTTGAATATTATATTTGTAGGAAGACGCCCCCAAAAAATTGTAGTTTTGCAATTTTCGAAAAATCTTGGATTTCAACGAAGATAAGTCTTGCACCATTCCCCTAAGTGGCCTTTACACAACTCAAGGATAAAGTTTGATCAAAAATTTTGGTAAAAATTTTTGTAACTTTTGTAAAAATTTTGAAAATATTTTTGAGGTTCCACGTAAAGTACCCTTTAAAATAAAAAAAATCCCGGGGTGGGTTGACTTTTATGCAAAAAACAAACGAAGCGGCTGCACTTCAGTGACCGCCCCTTCGAGCTTAGTGGGTCGAGCACCTTTATTTCCCTAGAGGACCGTCGTCCCTGTCTTCGCTGGCATCCCCTTTTTGTGGCCAAAATCCACCTACGCACTTGACAGAACCCCTGTCGCAATCCTTGTCTATCGATGCAATTTACCGACCCTTGGAGCGTCGCGAATGCAACTGGTCGTTCTCAGAGCCGGCCGTGCCTTTGAATTAAAATGTGATTTTTATAACTTTGACCCTCAAGCCCCTGTGGCCACGATGAAATATCACACAGCATTTCGCGTCTTTCTCGGTCTTTGCCACTATATGTCGCATGATCGCAAGCATTGCTTGATATAGTCGCCATCATGCGATATCTAGCGGCACGACTGAGAAAGACGCGAAATACCATGACATTTTCCATCGTGAAGACAGGCCTTGAGTGGCAAAGTTATAAAAATTGCACTATATACACAAGATCCCCGATGAAGAAAAGTCAAAACTTCAAAAAAAAATCTTAAGGCAATTTTAGTATATTTTGTCTAATGAACTTGTTGGATATTCCAAAAAGCTGGGTCAGAATAACCAACCTAAATTTGGTTCGAATAAATACTTTCTATAAAAAAAAATTGCATTGCAGAAACATAAACAAAGACATGTTAATTGTTTATTATTTGCAAAACAAATTAATATATTTGTTCAAAAATAAAATTTAAAACAAATAAAAAAGGCAGTGGAATTGTGTAAATTGACCCTTTCAAAATATTGATTTAATATTGGACAAAGTACGTTGTTGAGATATTTCTAACATCGTCTTTGTAAAATATTTTTAATATTGTAATCAGATAATGTACAAGACCGCTAATAAACAAGTTGTTTATGCGATTGTAAATAAATTATTCGTTCATTCTTTCCTTTTTGCAGGAAGAAAATTTGGGATGTTGTCTTTGAAGACGGTTATCAGTAAGTGATTTGGAATTTCCGGATTCTACCAGATGAAACGTATGAACCAGAGTTACTTTGGGGACTCACTATGACTACTGCCAATGGAATGAGGATTAACCTTCTGAAAGATAAAGTTATCGAGCAGAATAAAGAGCACAAATTAAGTCTCCTTTCAATGCTATCCAGTACTCAGAGAACATGAACGGAGGGAAGGAAGGTGGACTTCAGAATAAATTGCAATATTATTCAAGGAAATTTTTATACATTAAGGAAGTATTACTGCATGTATTTAGCCATATACGTCAAACCTATTCGTGACGGAAGGGTGCAGAAAATATCGAAAATTCCGTTAAAGACAGATTTCCGTATTACCATGTTTTCAAAAGTTACCAAGCCAACGTCGTCACAAAATAATTATTTTTCAATTAAATCACACAACATATAACAAACAGTTTTTTTGAAATATTTCACATATATCTCCCTAAAAGAATTTCAATGGAAATATCTAAAAAATGTGAATGTTTTGTCTTGTTATTTATTAATAATTATTTTTCAACATCAATACAAACTGTAGTCAATGTATTTAATATTTTATTTTTATTCTGAGAGTTACAACACCCTTCAAGTTCTTTATGTGCATAAGTGCATCACGATATCTTCTTTCTCTCATACCCTGATGTGATTTCTAGAATTCTTTTCAGGTACTCACCTGTTGCATTGTGATCGGTGTCTTTTGTCTTTCCAGTCTTGCAAGATACTTCTTGAACGATTCCAATCACGCATTTGAATCCTTAAAATGAACCTTGCCTAATTCACGAGCAAATAAAATGGCGTGTAAAATGGAACCTGAAATCGGCACGATCTTTGCCCACGTTGCGACCAACCATTCCCGTGTACGTTCGTTAACTCTTTCGTTCTTATTTATAACAGCCCTTTCTTTGGAGAATGGAGAGTTTCCTTGGAACCATTGTCGATAATAGTTTATTTACCTTGAAAATTGTCTACACTTGTATCTTCATTATTCACAAATAGCTTGTACTGACATTCTTCCTTTGCACTCTAATGCTTCAAAAATTTCCTGTAATGTCAAGAGTTTCTTCTTCCCCAAACACATCATTCAAGGAGCACTACCACAAATACACGGTTCATACTTAACTAAAGATAGTTCAACCGCTTTCATTATTCACAGAAAAACTATTTCACAAAAACCTCCTGGGCTACGAGAGAAAGAACCTAGTCATCGAAATCGGCTTCTCCTATGTGAATTTGTCAATTTCTAGCAGATCACGCTGCATGCCCTAAGCAATTGTGAAGCTCATTCCTTCGTCTGACTTCTTACCAACTGCCAGGGTGCCAGCTCAAACTAAACTGAATAATGTGCGTTTCCGCGCTTAGTAGATTCCGTTGGCAACAGGTAAAATTAAATTCATAGCAAACGTATGGGACCTACTAATTTTTCCAGGTTCAGTTTCTTCGACAGAATTGCCTGTACAAGTAACGAGAAACTTTACTAGTTGCATACACGCGAAATAATGCTAAAAAGAGAAACAATACTCCATTTTCATATAGTAAATAATTTTCGGACAAGTTTTATTAGATTAACATAAAAAACGAAAAAGTGGTCTACCTTCAAATCTGTTTGAGAATAATTTGACGCTTTTTTGGATCAATCTATTGTCAATTCTCGCCCCAAACTTTCAGGACAGAAAATCTATCATGGATTTATTCCAGAAGATGCTCGGGACTTCCACTTCGCTTTGCTAGATGAGAATGTGGAAGACGATGGCAATGGTTTTCTCGGGTACCAGATTTTAAAATTGAATAATTGATGTAATACTCGTGTATGTAGATGAATAATACTGAGTCATAACAATAAACTATAGTTGTTAAAAAGTAAAACATATTTCTTGATTCAGAGCAGTAGAATTGATTATGATCCATTCTGCTTAAAGAAAAAACCCACAAAACATGTAATATCTCAGTATTAGAAACTGAGGGACCATTTTTGCAAAAAACGCGTGCTATTTAATATGTTGTTAGTTGATCTAACCAATACATACACATTTATATTTCTGGATTTTTATTAGCTAATTAACTTTTAAGTCCATTTTTCCACAGGTCATATTCTTTGTGTCTTGGTGTCAAAGAATACAAAAAAAACTAACAATTTCACAAACTCTTGCAATATTGTGAAAACACAAAATGAAAGGCACACACTGACCAAGCGATGCTACCTGACTAACACAGCAAGAAAAACCAAATTAATGTAACATTGGCAGAATGTATTGAAAGGTTACGAGGCACACATGGCTGGATTTTCCAACCCAGACCACTCTCACAGCACCCCAGCTCCTCCAAATTACACAGCTGTCTAGTAGAGGGTCTCAAATGCAGATAGCAAGAAAATGCCTTTCACCGCCGTGGATGCTTCACGCTCAAGGTCCACCATAGCTCCCTCCGCTTTGGCCCACACTCCACCAGCCTTTCTCGCCCGCTAACCGCCGGGGCACTGGCCCCGCCCCGGGTTCAGACCCCGGACAGGGCGCAGGGGGGCGGCCAGCCGGCTAGTCGGCGGAGGGGCGGACGTAGGCGGGGGGAGATAGGGCGGCGACGGCGTGATGGTGGTGGTAGCGGCGGTGACGGTGGTGATGTCGACGTGACATCATCGGTGTCGGCGCCGAGGGTAGCTGGTTGCAACCTGGCCGGGGCGGCGGAAGAACTGCCACATGCATCGAGGCGCGGGGAAACAATGATCAATTAATGTCTTAATTCAGTCATTAATTGATTGATTGATTGTTGATTGATTTTTTTAAAGTGGGACGCGCGAACTTTGGAGTTGGCGCCCCCATAACACACTGGTGTAGCATGGAACTCCCATAATTTAGCGGGAGTATCACAAAGAGTGCCCAGGTGGGCGGAAGTCGCAGGAACTTGTCCGCGCCGACCAAAATGTGCTAACACTTGGTTTCTTTCCACGTAATGTGGTCCAAATGTCAACGCTACTAAATTGCTACATTGAACTACCATTTTATTTTTCTCCTGAGGCTTTTTCCAGCTTCAGAGGATGTCTTTTTCGGCTGTCCGTGCTGGGTACACACTATGTCCCTCATGGGGACACATTATACTTGACACTAGACACTGACACACTTGCGCGCTCCTCGGCCTGTGGTCTGCAGACTCGCGAGGCCTTCCGCGACAACACACATACACGAAAGACAAGGAACAAACAACCACTGTTCACAGTTCCACTTTCAACAAACTCTTGTTTACGTCTTATCTTCTGCGCTTTCGAATGAAAACAAATGTGCATTTTAAATAAAGAGTGTGAACCATGAACTTAATTTAAACGAAAACCTGATGAACCTAGAAGAATCTTTTAGAATACATTATTTTAATCAAGATAAAGCAGTGTTCTTATTCAATACCCTAGCATATTACAAATTAACCATCCATAAATTAAGCTTAACAAAACAAAAACACTTCGGCAATAAATTTTGCAACTAACTTTGTAATGCAATACGAGAATAATATACGAATATACGAAGAAAGTTTGGTTTTGCATTTAAAGTTCCGGACCAACTTCACCACTAACAGTTAATGAAAACGAGAAACTTTAAACGATTTACTTAAATATCATGTATTATTACTCAAATCAATCATACCCTTAATATTTTTATGATATAACTGTCAAGGACAAACCAAAATGGATCATACATTATACATGCAAAAAAAAACAATGAAATTAAAATGCAATGAAAAACATTAAAATGCAATGAAAAACAATTATCCAACTTGGGCTTCTAGCGGAAGTACAGTAGAACAGATATGAACAAATTTTAAGAACATAATTTCAGAATGCTTAGCAAACTTCGTGCCTACCAGGAAACTACGGTACCACTCGGATCCCGTGTACTACAACAAAGAAGTGAGGCGACTGAAAAGGCATGTTAGGAAAGCATATAGTAAACGTAATATAAATAAGGAACAGAAAAATAAATTTCTACAGTTATCTAAAGACTTATTAGCTTTAAAATTATTCACCGATTCACAAGGGAGGAGACAGAAGGGTTATTAACAACTACAGGCCTATTAGTTTGACATCAGTCGTATGCAAGCAGATGGAACACTTGATTGCAGAGTATATTAGAAAAGTTTGGAATAAAACTGATTGGCTTTTTCAAAAATCAACACGGTTTTCGTCCTGGGTATTCGTGCGACAGCCAGACTATTGCTTTATGTCAGGACATAGCAGATTCATTGGACAAAGGGAGTAGGGTCGATGCAATAATATTAGATTTTTCTAAGGCATTCGATCTTGTTCCACACAGTCGTTTAATTGCCAAATTGTCAGAAACGGGATTAGATCATCGAATAATCTTGTAGATAAAAGAGTTTCTTTCAGAGCGCACTCAAACAGTCAGGATAGGCGATAAATATTCACCAAAAGTCGATGTAACTTCTGGGGTCCCCCAGGGGAGTGTGCTAGGACCACTACTATTTTTAGCGTTCATTAATGACATTGCAACTGGGATAAAATCGAAAGTTAGACTTTTCGCCGATGATTGTATAATATATAGGAGTATTGGCTCGTCTTCGGATGTAAATGTTTTACAGAACGATCTAAACTGTTTATGGAACTGAGCGTGCAAAAATAAGATGGAATTAAATCCGGAAAAGAGTAAATTCATTTGTTGTACAAAGTGTCGTTCGAATGTACACTCCAATTATGAACTCGTCTCTTCACGCTTGTTATGATGAGCTAAAAAATCTATAGGGTTCCATTTAAAAAAACCGAAGTTGGGTCAATATCTCTGCAATAAAAAATGCAATAGAATAATATTATGCATGACCATATGTGCCCCGTGCATATAGTAGTTTTAGTGAAAACCGCATCTCAGTATCTGCAACGGTTCAGGAGAAAATTGAAGGGAACATCTTAGGTGGGCCACACGGTATAAAGACGGAAGTGCATTCACTTACAGTGAATGCACTTTGAACCTACTGAACCAATACAGATGAAACTTTTGTGCTAGCTTGCTTTAAAGGTCTGTTGTACTACAGACTATGATTTACAATCGCAAACTTTAATATATTTACAAAATAAATACTTTTTTGGACGGTTTTCGCCTAGCATTACATCACAGATTCAAAAGTGCATCAATGTTCAATTGTTTAGCTGTGCACCACCAGAGGATGACGACGGATCTACGATTGAGTTCATTACCGTTCATCACAAATTACTATAACCTCCTTGGAGAGGAGCTGTTCGTTGTATCGTACTTTCCATTGTTTAACCTGAAATGTTCATATTTAGGAAAGATAATGGCAGTTTTCTTGATACTGTAATGATTTCATGTATGGCATATTCCCCAGAAACATTTATTAGACTATAATTAAGAAAACAACGTGTACGTGAATCGATAGTGCAAGACAGAAGAACAGCGCGCCGCGGAAAAGCCATATTTGACGTTTTTTGAAAACGCGTCTGATTTGGGAATTTTGAAATAGTCTGACAAAACAGTAAATTAGAAATTAAATGAATAAACATTGTAGTCTTTGTCTGAACGCGATCGGACGACGGGTTCACTTGAATTTGGAATGTGATGATTTGGAGAAAGGTTCACGTGACGTGCCAAACACAATAACATGGATAGCAAAATTTTATGAAGAAACCTTAATTGGGCGACGCACAGTGGGATGAAATTGCCTAAAACGTGGTCAAAATTCATTATCTCTTGCAAAATGCAAAATAATGGCTATGTTGGGTTTATATTGGGGTTTTCGACTTCACCAAATACGAATATGGTATCAAAAATAAAAAATTCAAAATGGCGGATTCAATTATGGCGGACGAAATTTGGAAAAACGGGGAAGAATGCAACAAAAATGAGAGCAATGGGGTTTTCGAGCTTACTGATTGCGAGTATGATATCAAAAATAACAAATTAAAAATGGCCGATTCAATAGGGCGGATAAGATTTGGAAAAACGTGGAAGAATGCGACAAAAATGAGTATATTGTATTCTTACTTACTGTATATTCGAGCTCACTGATTACGAATATAATATCAAAAATAAAAATTCAAAATGGCGGATTTAATATGGCCGATGACATTTGAAAAAACGTGGAAGAGTGCAAATATAACAAAATATTTTAGTCTGATTGCGTACAACTTTTAACCCCGTCGTCTGTCAGACGACGCAAGTAGTGCCGAAACAGTACCCCACCTCCTTCCCCTCACTCCCCGTTTTCAAACTATGTAGCTTCATTGTGTGACTATATTGTTGTGCTCATACGGTATACGGTATTTTAACACTCGTCGTACAATACACTACTCATTTGTACTTACGTCAGTGATATTTTTGTGCTTTATTCCCTAATACAGTAAATAATAAATACAAAATCCTTGTATTGTAGCATTTAAGTTTTGTTCTGAATCTTTAGCAATCATAATGTGACGATGACGATTGTAACAAATGTCGTGTGACGAGGTACTTCTGCGGACGCTTCTCAAAAGGCATGTGTATACAGCAAGTGTCTGCTGTGAGAGTCAAGTCATTTAGGTGTATCTTTAAAACCCTTTAACATGTAATTTATAACTCGTATAATATCATACATGTTCAATTCATTAAATTTAGTGTTTCATTGTAAAAAAGGGTTATTCTTCATTTTTACCCGAAGTAGTCTGCCACACTGCGCCTTTGTAATAACGCTTGGTACAGGGCGACTTCGAAATCTAGGGTTAATGTAACATGGGGCCCAATTAGTGATATTTCCATTAAAATAAAATGAAAGTCAGTAATGCTGACTCAATATATTGTATAACACACATGGTAAAAGTGGTTTTATTTTTCTCGTAGGATTGCACTACTCGGCCTGACGGTCTCTGTCGCAACACCTCTTTCTCGCAAAATAAAATGTAATTTTCTCTACTCGTATCATAAATAACTATTTTAGACAGTCATGAGTAAATTTAGTTACTTCAGGGCATGCGTAGCATGCTGAAAGTTTAATTTTTGGAAACGGTGCTATTTTAAGGTTGAAATTATCTGTGAATGCAACAAAGACTGCTCTGGCTTTTTGCTGCGGTCTTGTTTATTCTTTTCTAAGTTAAGCGGTACATGTTGGTAGAGAAAGTGGTATTCCCACATATTATTTTAGTATGCTGTCAATTATGTACTATTAATATTGATTTATACATTATTTTTATGAACAAGGGCCGTATTTAATACTTTTAATTAAGTTTAATAAAATTAGACAAAAACAGAATTTTGCAACTACCGTTATAAACATGTCTCATTATCGGATTCGTGCCTATTCGTGCAGTTTTATAAAATGATCGTCAAGTCAATACTATAAATATCATCAATAAATAAGAATGAACGTGGAATATTGTGGAATTTGTAACTTATCTCCACTTTTTCATTCGTTTTTTAAATAAATTTTCTCATTTACCGGCATGAACATTTATTTTAAAAAACCACGTTTAACATGAAAGAAAATAATTAAACCAGGGCTTATAAATCAGTGCATACCTTCCGTTACATGTCCCATTTTAAAATTTCAATGATTATTTTCATAGAACAAAAATATTTGCCTTTAAATCCGCACTAAAATTTCCGTCCGGCTTGGGTGACGCGGTAAAAACAATAGAGCCATATGTTCCACCTGGAATACAGCTTTTACTTGTAAGTTCCGGCCGTTCGTACCCAGGGGATTTCATAGTCCCATCAATAGTGAAGCCAACCTGAGAGTTAAAAATTCTCAACTAGAAACTTTTTTTCGAATTTGGGCCAGGTTTTAGTCATTTCATCCCACTGTGCGACGGGAGGCGTTGCAGATCGTCATTATTTAAATTTAATAAAATTATGGAAGACCTAAAAGACTTATAGCACGCAAAATTGATGATTTGAAGAAATATATGTTAATAATATTAAAAACAATTGACGAAGCGACGCATAATTTCAACATATAAATTCAGTATTTTCGGAATGTTAAGCATCAGAAAAATATGTTTTGGCAATGAAACTCAGACGTTGAATAAACGCACTAATAAAGAAACATAGAGTCCTGGCAGAATGAATAATATTGTGAACTTTAGAAATTTTTTTTAAAGCAACAATGAAAATACAAGAATGGAATTCGCCGGCATGTTAGTGGTACGAGGTGACATGGTGAATCGCCGCAATTTTCATAACACTTTCGAGTCAGAGCTTGCGATAGTAACATCGTGTCCACGTTTGACGGTCTTGTGATTTTGGAAATTGGACTTAGAACATTTTATTAAGTGGTGCAGTGCAAATGGACAGAGGAATGCAAAGTGAGAATAGTTACTGACGCGGTGAGCAGTCAAAGAAAATAAGAAGTTTATTTTGATTTGTGCTTCAAGGTCGTAATCGCGGGCAATTATAAACTTTGTGGAGGCTATGTTTTTATGAAGGAAGTCGGCGGACGCGGAATTGGTGTATGCTGACATATCGGCACGCGAATTGGCGATCGAGTTGGCAACGACGCCGTCCAGGCAGAAGACAACAAAGGGAAGTGTCCGCAGTTGTTTGCGTAATAGTCAAGCTACATTTTTTTATACAAGGTCAAGAATACTTAGGCAAATTAGTATAAACTTTTACAAGTCCATTGAAAGAAATACTGAGAAGCTTTTTTTTAGGAACAATGCATGCAAATTATTGCTGAACAAAGTGGTATAAAATTTTAATAGAGGTTTCATTTTATTTTATTCTCAGTATTTGATAACGTGCGTACGAGGGAAATTTAAATAATATTTTTGCAAAGAAAGGAATTCCTGAACAAGTAAAATAGAAATCAGCTGATTATTATTTATATTTGAAATGTTATTGTATTTCATGTGTTGTCGACGTTGCCAAGCGTAAGTGTGTTTATGTAATGTTGCATTGTTATATTTGCATGGTGTATCGGGATTGGGCAAGGGCTTCCCAGAACGAGGCAATTTCATGTTTTGAAAGGGAATAAACAAAAGGAGAACGGGATTTCGAAAGTCCTCTCTTTTATTACAGAAAGGTTTGTTATTATTTTTTTTTAATTAATAGAAAACCTGTGCATGCTGCAGTATCAGACGCAGTTTACAGGTAATTCCCGTACGGGAGCAGCCACGACCTACGATCTACAAACAAAATTTCTGTAACCACGTGACAAGATAAATCGTAGTGATTTTGGCAGAGAATAAAGAGTTTGTGTTACTGTGGCACCATAACACGGGGCCAATTGGTAACGTAAATTAAGTAAATACTATTAATAAAACGGTTGCAGTGGCGCCCACAAATTGGGAGCGTGGCATCATTTTATCGGTTACTTGGTGCTACAACGTGGGGCCAGCTTAAAGATCAGATTAAATAAATACAGTTGTTATAGTAGTTGTTACTGTCGTACCGTACCGTATCACATACCGCTACACATAAGCCGGTTGCAATACATACTAGTAACTTGGATAGTGATTTTAATTGCATCTAGGCGTCAATGTATCAAGCGTAGAAGAGACATGAAATTATTGAAAAAACAAATTTTGCTGACGGAAGAACTTTATATTGTCGTAAAACGATATGAATCAAGGCCGTCTAGAATAGAAGGCCTGCTCCTACGCCGAATGACGGCACGAAGGGTGGCTGGCAGGAAATGCAAGCTGTCCAGCGGCGTGCATTAAGGTATTCCGATATTGTAGAAATATCGCACAAATAAATGAACATAATAATGAGAAGGCTTACAATTTTTGTACATACTACTTCATTTATAATATAAAATACTGTAGAATTCATAAAACAATTTTGCTGTTATAATTGATACTCATAAGAAATTAAGTACCTTCATGATAATTCTATTTACATTTTTCCTGCCACATTTCTTTCAAGTTGTCTACTTTAATTCAATATAGAAATTTGTAGTATAGCAGGTATAGTAGTAATACATTTATCAGATATTTATCTGATGGCCGTATTAGTAATTATTAATATTTGTTAATATTGCAAGGAACAGTAAAATATTCATAAAATAAAATTCAAGCTGCTCAAAAATAAGAAAAGGAAGGATGGAAAGCAATATTTTATTCAGAAAGTACTCCATCAGATTATGTAAGACATTGTGAGATTATTCAAAAGACACAAATCGTATTGGAAATACATAAAAATTGTTTTGAACGCTTTAAATTGACTTTAATGTCTTCCTATTTTGCACTCACTTTTGTAACCTTGCGTCTTACTTCTTGAAACCATTATATTTATCACTGAACATTCCTAATGTATAGCGTTTATTTCATAAAATGTTTGACATACACAAAGTACTATGTTCTATTAATGTCAGCAGAATTTGTCCACAACTCAAAACTGTTTTTTCTATTAATCGAATATCTGTCTCTCATGCAAAGCCCTTCAATATAGTTCTTTGATTTTCATGCTTCAGGAACTTAATTTCAAAATTTTCATATATCGATATCTGAAATACTTGGTGAGGTTTCGTCGTCAAGAAGTTAGGCGGTTCACTGAGATAGAAGGGTATGCATCATTCACTATGGTCGGATACGTTCCTTTAGTAAATATTTCAACACTATCTCTTCCTACTGCCTTGTTCTGGTAGAGAATAAATTTTGAGTCGAAGTGTTTTACACACACACACACAAGTTCTTTGAGGGGACAAAATCTTTCCTATTTATGTTTTCATCCACTTCTGTCACAGAGCAGGATTGTTTGGAAATTGAAAAGTTGAAACTCGTTCCGTCGATCCATCATAATTCGATCAACAAGCACGGCACACTTCACTTGCTTGACATTTTGTCATAAATCTCTCCTGCCTAATTTTCAAAGTATCTTCCTTTAAGGAGAATTTGCATTCACTGAAAAAATGCAGGGTATAATAGTATAACCAAACATCCAAGTGCAAGCAAGAAAACATATTACAACACATATTCCATAAAATAATTGATAATTGCACCACATACGTATATCAATACTAGAAGTAGACTTACCTTGCTTACTTGAAGATAACGGACGAAGGAATTATTTTTATGCAGAAAACCGAGCACGCAATTAATACTGAATTATTGAAACATCCGTTCGCATCTAAACTTATCCTACAAGGACTAATTAGCTAGAACATTCTATCTCGTTGACAAGAGCATATACGAAAATGAAAAATGTTCAGCCACCGATTGTGTCGTCAGATCACGTGACATTCACATTGGTTCAGGCCTTCTAATATACTATTCTAGACGGCCTTGTGTGAATGCACACATCTGTTCTGCATGAAACAGTTACTGGGTTAGTGATAGTAAATTAAGCATGATTATTACGTATTTGCGAGTTGAACGAGCCAAAGTTAAACTTACTATGAGTTATTGACGTTGTGATATACCAGAATATGATAGGTTTTATTTAATGATGTTAGTTATACATGGGGTAGATAAATGGGGATTCAATATGGCGGTATGGGCCTTAGCAACGGCGGCGCAGAGGTTGGCAAGGTCAACAAACTATACACGGGCCCTGATGACGTCAGGACGCCGGCTAGATGGCTGAAGAACCTAAGAGGGAATTGGTGCAAAAACGAATGACTGTCTGAGGTCGCGGCTACTTGGATTTGTAAGAGACGCACGGGTTGGCTATAAAAGATCAGATAGTCTAATGTTGCCGCCGTGTTTTGAAATAATAGAAGGATGGACGCCGACCGAGCCATGAAGGGTTTAAAAATGCATTAAACAGAACATTCTGACTCGGGGTGTCGTAGAGTGAAGATCGTACATTCCGTCTCTGGGTGTCGTGGAGTATAGATCGAACATTCTGACTCGGGGTGTCGTAGAGTGAAGATCGTACATTCCGTCTCTGGGTGTCGTGGAGTATAGATCGAACATTCTGACTCGGGGTGTCGTAGAGTGAAGATCGTACATTCCGTCTCTGGGTGTCGTGGAGTATAGATCGAACATTCTGACTCTGGGTGCCGTAGCGTAAAGATCGTTTGTAGGCAATATAGAGGGAAAGTGAGACTTGTATAGCTTGTTTTCGGACTTTGTCTTGTGAGAGAAGTGATAGTTTGTTTTCGGACTTTGAAATAATTTACCAGAAGTGATTTTCGGAGGACTTGTTCAGATTTTCGGACATTGCAGTTGGACTTCAATAGTCTACATAACCGGTGGGAGAGATTAGGAACCGGGAGCGTCGGACAAGACTAACAGATAGTTTAGGCAGTGTGGACTGGACGTGTCAGCGGCGGCGCAAGACCGGAAGAGAGAAGCGGAACTTGGAATTAACAACGGCCAAGTGAGAAGCGACTACGGAGCGTTGGCATGCAAAAACGGTAAAAAAAATACTGCAGTATAAAAGAGACAATTTATTCAAAAGGGGTCATGACCATCTAATTAATTGTTTTAATTTAAAAGTTAAATAAATTGTTGAATTTTGTTCTTTGGAAAAGAAAAGAGTTTTTTCATTTGTCAATCATAATTTTTAATTAGTTGAAAGCATAATTATTACATTTCAGATTCCACGCCATACTGTATAGTTGGCAGATCAGGTAATCGGCTATCGAGGCGATAGCGAGTATTTGTATCCGGACCCATCGACCCAAGCTAGCTGGATTTTTATATAATTTTGTTAGAACCAGATAGAAAAACTTTGGTAGTAATTCATGTAACCTGTTTCTGGCGCCCAAATCTTAATAAATTTGGAACAGGACATGATTACAGCCACGCTTTTGATGAGACGTGGAGAATGGTATATTTCAACGTGTTATGCTTAAAATGTGACTAATGGATTAATTTTTGGAGAAAGTGTTTTATTATAGTAAAGAGTAAACGCGTACCTTTAGATGGTAAAGAAATGATTACTTAAATTCACAATAGTAATTTCGACAAGAAGTATAATTGAAGTAAAACAGAAATTTGAAAGTTTTCTTTATAAATACGCGAGAAGAAGAAAAAAATATGAAAAAGAGTATGTTTTGCAATGTGGCAATTGATAGAAAGTATTGGTTCATCAGTATAATACAACAAAATTTCGCAAAGAGAATACACGTGAATAAATGCATTTTACTTTTTGGATACATTTTTTGTTAATGTTAGTTATAAAGTAAGTAGAATTGGGGGGTGGGAATTACAGTAAGAAACATTAAATATTTTTTAGTGAGAAAGTCAGGAACACCGGCTATTTTCAGATGGGTGCAAGGCAGAGTTACCCCAGCAACGCGGGGTATTTTAGCTAGTTTTTAATAAACTCTCTTCTAAAAGTGTCTGGCAGAATGCCTCACTTGTTTTTCACAATTTCGCCTGCAACATATTCAGACGTTATATGAATGGCTGATTGGTAGTAATATTATATTTACAATTACATTTTAAAGGAGCGAAGATGGTTTAAAATAAAAATCTCCTCCTCTATACATTGTTTGTTCGGTAACCACTCTTTATTTTTTGGCAAACTTCTTACTCTCCAGGATAATAAAATGTTGTCATTGTTACATGTTTTATAATGCTTCTACAATTTGCATTCTTTAATAATACAGTTCTTTATTCCTTATTAATCCAGTTGATTAATCTTTATTCCTTATTAATACAGTTGAATATAAAATTGTATACATAACGAAATCAATCGTATTCGTTAAGCATACAATTTGCAAATTGCTATTCAATGATATTCATTACGAATACGATTTCGTAATGTCACGAAAGCGCTCTCACGGAACGCACCTGTTCGTTACGTAAGTAGCTCTCGTAAATCGTTGGGTGCGTCCTTCGTCATTCTCGGTTTTAGTTCTGTCTATGCAAGCGGTAAATGTGATTATTCCATTTTCGATATTTGTACTCGTACATTATTTTATATAATTTTTATGTTGACAGTTTACACAAACCATTCCCAAATATTTGTACTCGATCCTTATCCGATAAACTATGGATTATCCGTTTTCGGAGAGAGAGAGAGAGAATGAGATTTGATATCGGTAAAATGTTAATGATTTTGCGCACAACATGCACATTTTTGATAAATTTTGAACGAAAAGAAAATTACTTCCGTGCATTGGGTACATCATAACATCATTTTTATAAGGAAGATATTTAAGAAATGTCCTTTCCGTAAACAAAACATGAATTTCTCAAGCCTATAACTTTAAAATGACAGATTAATTTTACAACAACATCTTACATGAAATTTTTTGTAGGAAATGTCTACTTTAATTCTGTAAAAAGCATAATTTTCTGTAGGAATTACAATTGTGGAGATGTACGAAAAAAAACTTTAAATGGTTCCCCTACCCCTACGTCTCCTTCCCCCATATATACACATCAGGATTTTTAGTATAATGTTACATACAAATATGATCATGCCAAGATTTAAAACTCCGGGATATTTTTACTCGATTTGCCTAATTTCACTGGACTAATCCACTGTCATCCGGATACACTGGAACGCAGCACCCTACCCCACCCCTCCCCACATCCCACCCCACCCCTCCCCCATCCAACCCACCCCTCCCCCCTGTTTCTGCATTAATTCTCATTTACATGCTCTTCAAAAACTACGTCTGGAATTGCTTGATATACGCTGTGTCTATCTGAAACGATGCATATACATATAGAGAATATGATTGCATTAAAAAGTCAAAATGGCCAAAAAAACTGACCTCTGTTGTTTCTGAAATAAACCACGCATTTGTATTCAGCAACTTCAAGATAGTACTTAACGTATAACCGTATTTCTATGCATACGTACTTCAATGCATATCCCTTTCATTTTCAAGATTCAATTTTGAATTTCGATATTCGAAATCAGCGACTGCGTGAATAATTTTTTTTATATTTCTCCACATATTGGATTCATTTTTGAGTCAGTGAGCCATTTCAAACACACTTGAAATTTCATTATAATATTCAAAATCAGAGATCTCCAGAACCCCGTACTCCTATGTATATTTTTGATATATTTTTGTTTGCTTTTTAAATGAGTCGATCCAACATTTTGAAGCCGTCATTTCAAATTTTGAAATGTCATTATGATATTTGAATTCAGCGACTTCAAAAACCTGATACCCATTTTTACGCAAATCCACTCGCATTTGCAATTATGACCATGAATTATACTGCAATTTTTCTAACTCTGCCTCTCGAGCCCCTATGGCCACGATGGAATATCACACGGCATTTCTCGTCTTTCTCGGTCCTGCCGCTAGGAGAGGCATGATCGCAAGCACGCTGTCATGCGATACCTAGCGGCGAGTCTGAAAAAGACGCGAAATATCGTGACATATTCCATTGTGAAGACAGGCCTTGAGAGGCAGAGTTAGAAAAACAGCAGTATTGCCCAATTGAACCCCAGTCCCAGTCCCAGTCCCAGCCCAATTGCCCCAGTACAGCCCAATTGAACCAGTGGAACCAATGTCCAACGTCCAATGTCCAACGAGCTTGCGCCTAAATAATACTCAATGCACGAGGGTGAGTCAAATGAAAACCGTAATTATTTTTTTAAATATTATTTATTGTACACACATGGTACAAAACTGGATAACTTTTCTACATAGTCTCCCCCCGCACTTAATGCATGCCTGCCAGCGCTTCCGAAGTGCCTGAATTTCCGTAGAAAAAATTTTTCTGGGAGACGGCACAACTACACGTGGACCGCATGGCGTACCTCATCATCCGAATGGATGCTCTTCCCGCCCATTGCTTCTTTGAGGAGCCCAAACGTGTGGAAATCGCTCGAGGTAAGATCGGGCGAGTAAGGTGATGTGGGAGGCATTCAATTCTCCATGGTTCGTCCCCGGTGACGATTCGTCCAAGGAAGGCATCACCATCACGTTTAACGCGCCGCAAAAGTTCTTCATATGCATCGACACGTCGCTGTTTTAATTCCGAGGTCTGTTGTCGGGGCACTCATCTTGCAGACACCTTATGAAATTGAAGAACGTCATGCACAATGTGATGTGGTGAGCCATGATTAATGTGTACAGCTTTTGCAATGTTGTCTAATGTTACTCGGCGGTTGATCCTCACCATCACGACTGCTTCAACGGATACAAAGGTCTGGAATCACAACGCAATGTGCCTGGCTTGGGCGCGGAGCGTTGGCCACGGATGTCACAAAATTTGCGAACATCCGACACTATTCGTACACTTGTGTGACAAACAGGCGTCACCGTACTGAACCTTCATTCGTCGAAGAAAGTCAATAGGTTTCACACTTTCACTTCGCAAAAACCGAACCACACAACGATGCTCCTCTCCGGTGCACGTTGCTTGTAGGGCAGCCATTTTTACACAGTTCCTGCGACAGAGTTTGTGTTTCTTTCCAATGATGGCACCTAGGAAACATCTGGCACACAATTGCAAACATGCCTATCAACTTACAGGACACTAGCGCCACATTTGGATTTTGTATTATACTTTCACGGTTTTCAGTTGACTCACCCTCGTAAAAGAGCATGTAATATTTATTACATTATCAAGCATTTGTTCTTGAGTCATCAGGAATACGTCATGTAGGATTTTTTCTTGAGATATTAAAAACCCGAGAGGTGACATTACGTTCTAATTAACATTCGTAGATAACGGCCTCGAGGGTCGACGGAACTTCGTTGGTATGTAAATGTATTAATTCTTGTGCGGGCAATTAATGAGCATCGCTATTGTCCGAGTAATATTTCGGTCTACTTGTGAGCTGGGGTAGGGTAAAGCAATATTATCACTAGAAATCGGATGTTAAGGCACTAAAAACGTACGTTTTAGGCGCCTAAAGAGCACAAAAATGTTTTTAAAAAGGCGCCAAAAAGGCAATAACTTAAAATTGGATGCAAATAGCACTAATATAGTTCAATGCAATTGGACCTAAAAATTAGTCAATATCAAAAAACAATATAACAAGCCGGCAGAATAAAGGTGCACCGCACCTCACGCCCGGCAAAGATATAGGTCCTAATGATCGGCCTACACTGAGCCATTTCCCAAAAGAACATCTGGCACGGAAATATATCAATGTCGGAAGTCGGGATCATCGCCTCGCTCTCTGACATACGAGTGCTTTAACTACGTCACAAATCTGTGTTCAGCGTTCACCCAAGCGCCCACCACACAACCAAGTTCCCAGAACCCACCGCTTGCCTCCTTTTTACTTTCTCGCCTTACGAATACTTCGTAAGAAGAGAAAGTTATGTAATCGTGCGCCGGAAAATGGCTAGTTTTCGCCAGAAAAACTCTTATAGTTGGAGTCTGGTGAGGAAAAAGTGGATGAAACGTGTTTCTAAATTTAGGAAACTAGTGGTACAATAGAATGGCGCAGACTTTCTCGCAGTACTTGGTTTTCTAATCTTTATAGTTTGAACCAGTTTTTCTGTTATGTATGATTATCTTTTGGGCGCCCAAAGGACATTTTGTTTCACATTCTCTGAGTATTTCAGCTTCCTAATGCTAGAAATGAATCCATCATACGCTATTACTATTATACAAGTGTATACGTCAAGCAGAGCTATTTTGATCGCAGTCGTTAATCAGCGAAAATTGGCACAGCTTTTCTGAGGGAAGCTGCGCCGGTTCGAGTCCTGGTCGGGGCATTTTATTTGTCAAAATTCTCTATTTTCTCAGGAAATAATTGAGAATACTAAAATCTTTATTGAAAACCATGTGAATCACAAATATTGATAATTACCATAAATGAACTAGAAGTGTCTGTATACATTTTTTCGAGCTTTTAACATTCAACAATTTTTCACGTCTCTTCTTGGATTTGTAAATCGTATTTTAACATCGTATCATTTGCTTTTTTTTATCATGCATTTACCTTTTTATAGCCCGGTGATGATTTTATGGCTCTGTTCGACCTATACGGTGCTAGTTTAGCGTAGTGGTATAAGTACCGGTTCGTTAACTTTGAGGATCGGATTTTGGGTCTCAGAACGGAAAAAGTTTTCTGGCAGAAAACATTTTTGCAGGTTTATGAAGTAGTGGAGTAGCATTAGGAACGTATAGAAGCAAGTCATTCGAGGAAAAACAAGGAGGCCAGGTCAATCAAAATTCCAGTTTTGGGTCTTATTGCTTGGGTCGGGGGTTGTTGCGGTGGGAACCTTGTCTGGGTACGGTTAGGTGACGCGGGAGGGTTATTGCAAACAGTGGGCGGGTGGGTCGGGGTCATTTGGGGCAATAGGGGTCTGGGCAACGCGCTACAAGTGGTGCTCGAGGATGACGATTCTGCGATCTCAAAACGTTTTTGTTTTTTGAGAGAAAGCGGAATATATAATTTTATTTGAAAGACAATAACAATGTTTTATGTTGTTTTTTGGCCGCTTTACAGCCAATTTTACGTTTTAAGATAAATTTTACGCCCTCTTTTTCTTTTTTTCCTTCTGCCATTTCTACACGTATACTTGATGCAGAAATCAAGCCCTCTTTTTAGCCAATGTACATGCTTTTAAACAGCGGGTACGTTACATCCGCAGCACTGAATAATTTTTCTCTGAATACTTTGGTATGAGCGCAAATGACCACAGTAGTTGAAGCGCCCTCTAAATCCTATTCAATCAAAGCGATAGGGGCGAATTGGTTCTGCAGGAGAATGGGTGGGAGGGTAGTGTTGTGGGTGGTCCTCGGTGTTTCTTAGATGGGGGTTTCCCAACGTCCTTGAGGATAGAATTGCCTTATTTTTTACGTGGTGAGACTCTGGCCATGAGACCTGCTCTTCCGTCTGACCACGCACATTTTGCTAGCTAGCGGAAAGAAGGTATAACTGAGGCGACAAAACCGGCGATTTGAATTTAGCTCAGAGGCTTCATTTAGGCTTGAGGATCTTTTAAATGCAAGTAAATCTACTAACATGGGACAGCCGGCTTTACTTCCCCTCTGAAGGAAGGCGTACGAAGGATTTTTTTCGCCCCTAAAAAATCCATGGCTTCGATCGGGTTTGAAGCCGCGAACTTGGGTATAGCAGTCCGATACGCTAACCGCTGCACCATCGCCGCCGAATAAATGGGGGGGGGGGGTCTGTCCCTTCCGGGGGAGTCGGAGAGGTTGAGCCGCAGAGGAATTAGCTGGTACGCCGGCGTCGATGGCAGCTGGCTTACCAAGTCCGCATCGGCTGCAGTAATGCGGCAGTGGTCCATCAACTCCGGCCGTTCCTTTTCTTTCTTTCGGGACGGTCGCTCCGCCTTCTCCATCTTTTTTTTAATTATTTATTTTAGGAACAGCTAGGTCATTGGCGACCACAGTCACGAAAATACAGTATCTACAAAAGTTTACAACGGTTACAAACACATACATACATACAATTATATGGAACATAAAGCACACAATTGTTAACTACAGTTTATCTTATTAAATTTCGTAAGAAACTGAATAATCTTCATGTGGTCGGAGTAGGAGTTGAAGATGGAATGAAGATCACTATTAATAATTAGGGCCCGGATAATTATGTACTAAAAATTGGGAAAATATGTACATATATATGTATTATAATATACAGAAATATGTACTCAAAAGTATGAAATATGTAACATTAAGTCTCTTTATATCAATTATTTTGTATTAAAGTACCTTTATCTTCTGGGTACTTAATATAAAGACCAGAATTGAACATTATAGTTCTCATAATCCTATTATTTACAACGATCTTCGTATCTATAAGAAACACATATCGTCTCCGATATTATTTCAGTTTTATACCTTCCCTTTGTGGCTCTAACACGCAACCAGTCTTTATAAATGAGGTCTCAAAAGAAAGAGAATTTCAAGGAGATGTGACGAATTGCATTTTGACTTTAAAAATATGAAGGATTTGTCTAAAAACATATCTAAATATGAATGTCAAATACACTTTCTATTCTTCTCCGTGTTTTCTGGATCCAGTATGAAGGAATTGTCCCCTCACAGCACTGCACTAAATTGCTTCGAATCCTGGGTTTTTCTCCAAAACGGAAGACCTCTTTTTCTTCATTAGATCCTCCTATTGACCCTCAAATGATAAATGAACAGCTTTTAAAGAAGCGACTGCTGATTGGGTAATTTCAAAGCTACCAGAAAGTTCCAGGGACGATGTTTTCAAAGATGTTCCAGGGAATTGTAGTGCTTATTGAAAATAGGGGCAATATAGTTGTTCAGCTTTAGAGTATCAAACAATTGCTTCGATATGCCTATAGCTGCTGTAGCTTCAGAATCAAATTGATGTATAACTGGTATTACAAAATCAAAATTTTGAGTATTGAAGCTCATAGCTTCAATCCACGTGCCCCATCTCGTTAATCCTTTTTTGTATTGGAAATCAATGCGTCAACTTTATCAAACTGAGATCTAATCAGCCCTGCAAACACAACGCACGCACAAGATAGGTTAGAAGTAGTAATTTTGCAACAATATCTGCAGGGCTTCTGCTACCTTGCACATGTACGGCGCTGCACTAGTACCAGAAGGAAGACATTATGTTTAACTTCATTAAGCCACAAAAATCCCGTTGTATCGTTAAAAAGTTTTGTAATAAATGGTTGCATTTGGGTAACACTTCACAAGTTAACAAAATAAGACTTACACTTTTAAATATTCATTAAATCTATCACAATCTTGCCAATTTGATTTCCTTGCACATCAGTTCCATTCGAGATTTTACTTCAAATTTTCGGTCGAAAGACAATTTACGAACAACGGTAGAGGGATATGTAAAAATTAGGGAAAGAAAAATATCAACGGCCCTTCTTGAACTGGTGCGTGGGTTTCTGGTAAAGGGTATCAAGGTCAAAGGAGACCTCAAAAATATGCGAAGTGGGTGCGCGATATTGCCTGCTAAAGATATCATTTTCACAAAACAAACTTCCTTTCTGTTCTCCGAGATACTCGCGCTGAAAACTAACAGAACAGAAGCTATGGATTACATCGTCGCCTTCCCCTTTTACTTCCAATACCGTTGGCATTCATGAATACACTCATTTCAGCTCGTAATAATAGCTTCATTTTAGAGAGGAGGCTACAGAAAAAATGTTTGACATTGCTAAATTGTTTGTTTGGATGATTCCTTGTCAAAAATAGATAGGAAAAATAAATAATTTTTTTTTAAAATGTAGGATACTAGAAAAATTCAGTAATATGTAAAAATATGTTCATTAATGTAAAATATGTAAATATATGTAATTTCGGGCGAAATATGTAAATATATGTAATAAAAACTCAACGTTTTTGGCCACTAACCGATGTGAAACGTGAATATATCGTTGATTCGACTTGCTAGAGTTACCTTAGGAAAATATGTAATTACATAATTATCCGGGCCCTATTAATGATATTAGTACTTACTTGGCTATCCGGGGGAGCCGCGTCCAAGGCACAGGCACAGTGCAACCAGTATGTTCACTTGCTCCAAAATCTAGTTTTGCGCTGGGTAGACCCTCGGCCATGTTCTTGGTTGTCAGCCAATAGAATTTCAGCAGATATACATTCGAATATCATACATCGTGTGATATGAGAACTGAGTGTATATGTATTTAATTTGTTTCAGAGGACGTGGAATTTGAATAAAATGGATAGAATAATAAAATGAATTGAACTAATGAATAAAATAAGTGTAAGAAAATCATTTTAAATGTAGTAATTATGTATTTCGCGCGCTGGGTGTTATACCAAGAACATGGCGGACGTCACGAGATCGAAAAAACTTTTTCAATAGGATTTGCCACTAGTGAACATACTGGTTGTACTGTGGCACAGGTGCCGCGCCCGGAACCACGAATAATCAGTCAACTTCCACCACCGCAACCACCTGGAAACCTACACTCTCACTATTAATGATGTTTCTCCATCTTTGCGGCAACGCCGCGCTCCGAACGGTGTTCTCCTCCTGGCGTTGGGTCGTTGTGGGCAGGTCCGCAGTTCGATCCTCCGCCGGGCTCCACCACGAGTTGCTTCCTTCGGCGCCTGACGTCTGGGTTCTCGGCCGCAGCACGCCCGTCCCTGCCCACTCCTTTATTGGCTATTTTCTTATTACTCCTTTATTGAAGAATTGGGTAAAAGACTTCACCAGGATGTCAGTGATTTTGAGAAATGTTTCCAAGGAAAATGGTAGTCAATTTGTTAGTTGACTACTATTCAATGCTCACTAGAGAAATGAAAGATACCGGAAATGAGTTTGAAGCAGCATAAAAGAAAAGGTTTCACAAGAAAAAAGAAACCTAAAATTGGGTAAAAATGTAAGAAACAATTTTTTTCACAACTTGTAATAAAATATATTTAGGTCAATATAAAAATAAATGTATTAAATATTTGTTTTATTTTGAAAAAACTCTGTAGGTGATGGAATGTTCTAGAAAACATTTTTAGAATCTTTGACCTTCAAAACATATAATTCACGAAAAAATATCCCGTGCAGCTGAAAAAAAAATCGTTTTGCAGACCTGTGTTACATATTAAATAATTCTTCTGTCTTAAAACATAACGTACTGAAAGCCACAGAATGTATTAATAATCAAAATGAATAGTAAACAGTATATAGTGCGATTTTTCTAACTCTGTCCCTTAAGCCCCCGATAGCCACGATGGTATATCACACGGCATTCCGCGTTCTTTCTCCGTCGTGCCGCTAGAAGTCGAATGATTGCAAGCACTGCCTGCGGTCGCGATCGTGCGATATCTGGTGGCACGACTGAGAACTTTACGAAAAACCGTGACATATTCCATCGTGAAGACGGACCTTGAGTGGAAAAGTTAGAAATATTGCAGTATTAGTAAAATCATGAAATTCAGATTTTCATTTAGTCCATTGTGTTACGATCTATTGTTACTGCTTCAGTTCTCTAGAATATTCACGTTGGTGTAAAAACAAAAGAGTGAATTTTTACTTTTTTTGACATGCGACCCATTGCGATTACCACATTGGTATGACGTGTGTGTTGGAAACGTGATTGATTAAAGCAATATAGGTTCAATATCTATATGCCACCAATCGCATTTTAAATAGCATGCATATTAATTTTTTAGTGAACATACGGAGAACCAACTGGTGGAGTTCACTGCCGTATCGCTTTCATTTATTCCAGGCTGTGAACACTGCAGCAGTGGCTGGGTAACTTTTGAAAGATCGGTGTTGCTTCTGACAGGTTAGTGTTTCATCGGATAGCTCACATTTTTATTAACAATTCGCAAGGTAGTAATACTAAGCATACTATTTAATTCCTGTTAGATGAGCTTGACAGCAGAGTTTTTTCGACAGACGGAGTTACTAAAGAGTTTAAAAAGTAAAAACAAAATTACATATTATGAATTTAGAAGTTTATTGTGCGACGTTTCGAGGGCATGCATTTTTCCTCATCCTCAGGCTATAATGGTTATGAAATAATTGTTTTATAAAACTAGTGGTGCTTCAGTAGCACATACTTTCCCGTATTATTGGAAACAACTACGTTGGATTAATATTGCACTTTCTGCGCTACTAACATCTTAGCTATTATTTGAAAACTTCCAATTCAAACAAGAAGCGAACAACTCACTGTTTCCATCACAGTGTTGTCAAAACTATGTGAATTCAACAACTGCATAAAAATATAATACAAACGTTTTGTGAACTTGTATTCGAAAAAGAAGCCAAATACCATACTGCTAGCTACATGAAGTCACAACAATGACACGTAATGCACATTCGCGAGAGCGGAACGGAATTTAATTGTTGCATTCTGCGCTTTGTCGATACTCCCTTACAGAGCTAGCAATTTTTATTTCCAATATTTGAAAATAAATTATTTCTTTAAAGATTTATGTCTAAATGTATAAAAAATGGTCGAATTTAAAAAACAAACAAAGAAATAATATAGGAAATTGCAAATTCTAATTTACGACGCATCCGCTGCCTGAAGCGCAGTAAATTTGCAGCGGGCTATTATGTTTACCACAAAATTATACAAAAACTACTCGTATTTTCAAAACAATCAAGCATGACCTTATTTGAAGATGTATTTTTGATAAATAAATTTCATGGAGAAAACCAGTTGCAATCTATCGCCGCCAAAAGTACATTTTAATAATTTTTCGGTTTCCAAATAGTTAACAGAAATATTGATTTTAGAATATTAAAGAACACAAAAACCTCGTCCTAAATGGCGATTTTCTTTTAAAAATTTGTAGGCGTTTTTAAGAAAGTGGCGTTTAAGCGCTACTAAAAATACTAAATTTAAAGCTCTTTTTCACGGAAAATTGTTGAGTTTTCAAAAACTTTATTTGGAGTCATTTGAAGCCCTTACATTCACAAATATAATAATGTTTACAAATTGCTGGTAATGTGCGTATTAAAGATTTGAGAATTTTTTCAAGAAAATTAATCTAGTGTAATATTTGAAAAAACAAAAAATACCCCAAAATGAACTTAACGTCATATTAAAGAGTACAATTAGCACTATCCGTTTGAAAAGTTTGAAAAAAACAATTTGGAGTCATTTATGAGAAAATGGACGTTTGAGCTTTTCTGAAAATGCGGAAATTTGAGATAGTTTTCACAGAAAACGGTCGAGTTCTCGAGAAATTTTACTTGGAATTATTTAAAGCACATGTGCTTATTAAATATAGTGTGCACAAATTACCGATAATGTAAATATTAACCACGTGAGAGGCAAGTAAAAAAATAGTTTTGCAGTTAAAAACAACAACAAAAGAATAGAGCAATATGGGGTTTATGTCATCTAATAGACTACATTTAAAGAAAGTAGCCTATTAGAGTTTAAAGAAAACATCTGTAGCTGTTTTTGAGAAACTCGTGTGTTTGTAATTTTTACAACTGCACAAATCGCACGCAATATTGCGCGAAAACTACAAAACGTTTAAAAAAATGTACATGACCTTAAAGAAGGAACTTACTTTGTAGACCAAATTTTATTTGAAGGAAAAAATCTCTGTCTTTAATTTTGTAGTTGGAGGAAGACGCCCAAAGTTTTGCAATTTTTTAAAATGCAGAGTTAACCGCGAAAATCGGTCCGATGCCACCTTAATAAGTGTATTTTAAACTTTTCTTAGAAGAGATTTAAAGAAACATTTGGGAGCCGTTTTTGAGAAAATTTTGAAAATGTCCGAGGTGCGCTTCATGTAAGTACCCCTAAATTTTAAAGAAAGTTTTTCAAAATCACAAAGATTCGACTGGAGGTAGACAGGGGTTTCTTCAATTTGGAAATAAACCTACAAGTGGTTGAGGCGCTAGTAATGATCACAGACGGACGGACAGATGGAGGGACGTTTTGCTTTCAATTGGTTTTTCGGTATCAAGGAACCACAAAACAGGTATTCTGGCTACACCACGTGTTGGGGGATTTTTTTCTTAATTTAGCGACTGGTTTTATCCACTTTTTCGTTATTACGGCCCCGCAATGATTTTTTTCTACCGAAAATTGACTATTTTTACACGCAGCATTACATAACTTTCCTTATAATACGTATATTACTCCGTGTACGGGAAATTAATAAGAAGACACGCCATTTTGAACAAAACCAAAAATAATAAATTAAACTAACTAAATAAATACGTACATCCGCCAATGCAAAAGCACGTTCATCGAAGCAGTTACACACATCTACCTGATTTTTAAAAAAAATTTCATTATTGTTTAATTAAAAAAATTAAAATCTCCCCCCTCAAAATTCCCAAAATGCACGTTGTGACACCTTTTGGTATGATATGGAGTGAACATGAAGTTCTATTTACATTTAAAAATTAGGCCGGAAAGAACCAATTTTTTTCTTACCATCTGGAAGAACAGATATTTTACTTTCATTGAAAGTATTTTTTGGGCATAATACTTCCCCATGGTCGATCTAATTAACTTAAGAGGATGTAAATGACAATGGGCTGAGAAAAGGAGGTCATGAGACTGTTTCAATATACTTATTGAAGAAATGGAGTAAAAACAAATTTTTAAAGAAATTTCTTGGGATCACAAAATGCAACAGAGAACTATTTAAATTTTTAAATGACAAAATTCACTTAATTAAAAAGACCGACAATAAAAGAAGGCGGCGAGCCAATATGCAAATAAACAAACAAAGAATTACTTTTCTAAAAAGTTGATATTATTTTACTTTACTACTAATGCGTCGATTAAATTCGTTAGATTCGTAAGAACTTATGAATCAATGTTGCCAAAACGTTTATTTTCATGTTTCTATAGTAATGTTGCGTTAATTCCCAACCATTGATGCTCGTAATTTTATCACAAAGACATAATTATCTTCAAAGATATCTAAAACAGCACAATTAGTGTTGTTTTTCATTCAGCGCCGAACCGCCGTGGCGACAACATCGCTCGCTCCGGCCTAGTCAGTGCAGTTACGTAGTGAACTTCATAAGCGTGTAACAGTGAAATACTCGTGTAGTGAAGTGAAGTACTAACAGCGATTATACAGTGCGCCATAAACCAGCAGTAGCTTATCAGTTACAATTAACGGTGAGCCCCATTCAGCCAGCTGTGACCTAGGTCACAGCATTGCAGGAGCCATGGAAACTCTCTACGGCAGCGAGAGTGCAATGGACAGTGCCAGCAGCCCTGAGATTCAACCACAGCAACAACAGCAACTGTTCGGTGCCCACTCTAACTGCCAAAATCTACAGTTTGCCTTAAATACGCAGAACGGGCAGTTCGTAAATGTTCAAGGTACCGATTGCAGCTCGCAACACCTCATCGGGGCCGGAAACCTCCAGGTTGGTAATCGCAGCTCAGCAAATGACGCAGTTATCGGCCAAGGAGACATTTCCGACAATAACAGTGAGTCGTTACTAAATATTAACAGTGCTAAAAGATGTCATAACTCAGGCGAAATAGACCTCCCTCCAAATAAGAAACCGTCCACTACAGAATCAACGCAATATAATATACCAGTTGGAAACGGATTTGCTCCGCTAGGGAACCTATCAGAACAAGACAAAAGATTTGAGTTTGCCGATGTCACTTCGCCTCAAGAAGACGAAAATCTAAGAATTCCTCCCATCTTTGTTAATAATATCCATAATATCTCGGAATTCAACAAAGAGATCAAAAACAAACTCACAAACCAATTTACAACAGATTATAATGGCAACAGAATCAAACTTATGCTCAAATTAATAGTAGACTTCAGAAAAGCCATCAAATATCTCATTGAAACCAAGAGACAGTTCCACACTTACAAAGATCCGGCCAATAAAAAAATTTTCTGTCGTCTTCAAAAATATTCACCCGACAATCACAGTACAGGAAATAATTGAAGACCTACAACACAATTACCCGTCCATCATAAGTGTAACTAGATTTTATAAAAACAACGTGCCCATCCCAGTAATTGCCGCAGAATTTAATGGTAGTCAAAGTATTGAACAAGTGCTACAAATTAATCAGATCTGTAACATTAGTGTCAAACCAGAGAGAAGAAGAAGACCAAAAGGACCAGTACAGTGTATGCGTTGCCTGGACTTTGGACACACGAAGAATAATTGTAACAATTCAATCGCGTGTATTTTCTGTTCAAAGGATCACTACTCTGTTAATTGTCCTCAGAAAGACCTACCTCCGACCTGTAGACATTGCAATGGATCGCACAGAGCTGACCTAAGATCTATAGATTGCCCATATTATAAAAAACTAATAGTCTCCCCCTCAAATAACCCAAATTCAGGCAATAATAAAACTAAATCAAAAAACAATCCTCCCCCAAGGCTTACCTCACAAAACTTTCCTAATCTCCCCAATGTTAACAATATTCCAAACTTCACTTTTGCTCCAAAACACTCCCCAAAATACAAATCAAAACAACCAACCCAACAATCACCGTTCCACACCACCTCCTTTCATGAATAATTCCAATAATAACTCTTTCATACATTCCATTATTAACTCAATTACATACTTCTTAGTTAATATCATTAATAATATCATCCCAACAATAGTCAGCAATATACAGGCATCTCTCTCAGCTTATTTTAACTACAATAATGCAACATTACCATCAAGATAATATAAATCTACTCAACTGGAATGCCAACGGCATCAACAATAAAAAATTAGAACTAACCTACTTTTTAAAGGGTAAACAAATCAATATAGCATGCATAACCGAAACACATCTACTCCCAGACAACTCATTTAATATAGGAGGCTATAATGTAGTCAGAAATGACAGATTAAATGCAAACGGAGGTGGGGTATTAATTCTAATAGAAAAAGCTATACCATATATCGAAACCAATCTTCCACATACCCCAGGTCTTGAAACTATAGCAATTAAATTCCCTTTTAAATAACAGATTACTAACATTAATAGCTGCTTACAAACCTCCGAAAACAAAAATTCCCGATACTAATATTTCTTTGCTGTTCCAGATGAATTCTCCCACTCTGCTGATTGGATATCTAAATGCCAAAAATGTCCATTGGGGATGCAGGAATACCAATAACCGCAGGCAAACAACTCACTAAAATAATTACAGACCTCAAACTTCAGCTAATTATACCAGCAGAACCCACTCACTACCCCATAGATCATAACAAACACCCAGATATTTTAGACATCGCAATTTCCAACATGCAAACCATTTTTCACTCAGCTCCCTTTTTTGAACTAGACTCAGACCATCTGCCAACCATCATCTCAACTCAACAAATCACTCCCCTCCACACACCAACTCTCTCACTCAACACACAAAATATCCATTGGAAAAAATTTAAAAGTATAATTCAAAAACAAACACCCCAATTTAAAATGTTAAAAACTCCCGTAGAAATAGAACAAGCTATAGCCCTCTTGAACAATATAATAGTTGATACAATCAACACTCTTAATAATAATACTCATTCCCACACCATCAAGCATCTCAATAAAAAACTTCCAAAAAACATACTCACAATAATTAACAGTAGAAACAAAACAAGAAGACTTTGTTGCATGACAAGAAACCCACAACTTAAGAAAGAGCTAAATTTACTGACCAACATAGTAAAAAAATCACTAAGGGAACATAAACAAACAGCTTACAATGATTTAATCCAATCTCTAAGCACGAATAACAACACGTTGTGGCAATTCACGAAAAATATCTTAAAAAAGAAAGTAATAATACCCCCACTAACAACTCCAACGGGCAAGAAATTCGCTTCTTATGAGAAGGCTGAAGCATTAGCCGATCACTTCGCCAAATCATTCACTCCGAATACCACCCCACCCCACCCCTTGCATTCAAACATTCTCGAAATAGCAGCAGCACCCAACTATAATGTACCACACAAAATCAACTACATTTCCCGAATGAAGTCATCAACTTAATTAAGAATTTGCCATTAAAAAAAAGCCCCAGGACACGACAAAATAATTAACACAATTTTAAAAAACTTACCAAATTCTACAGTTGCATGTATTACGAATATTTACAATTCAATAATTAGAACTGGCTATTTTCCTCTTATTTGGAAAAATTCAAATGTAATACCCATCCCCAAGCCATTTAAGAATCTCTCCAGCACTGAAAACTACAAACCCATAAGCCTCCCTTCCCACTATGTCAAAAATCCCAGAAAAATTAATTCTCAAAAGACTAAATTCCCATCTGAACAAAACTCAAACCATTCCAATGCATCAGTTTGGTTTCACTAATAAAATTTCAACATCTCATCAACTATTAAGGATCACGGAGCACATACACACTGCATTTCAAAAAAAAACTTCATACAATAGTTATCTTTTAGACATTTGGAAAGCTTTTGACAAAGTATGGCATCCCGGCTTAACATTCAAACTTAAAGAAATAGGTACTCCCAACTATTTAATCAATATCATTAATAGCTTCCTCCAAGATAGAACATTTTCAGTCACAGTTGACAAACACACATCCAACCCCCGCGGAATTACAGCTGGATTGCCCCAAGGTTCACCACTGTCCCCCACTCTTTTCAATATATACACGGCCGACATTCCATAACATCACATACCCACATCGCCCAATTCGCCGACGACATTGCCATTTTCATGTCCAACTGTTCAAATGATTTTACCTGCAAAGAAATTCAAAAACATCTAAATAAAATTGATGACTGGTCAGTCAAGTGGAAAATCAAACTCAATCCTACAAAATCATCCGCCAAAATATTCTCATCAAGAACATTTTCAACACCAACTCCACGCCAAATAAACAATCACCCAATTCCATGGACTCCACACAATCAATCAGTCAAATACCTAGGGCTGATTCTTGACACCAGACTCAATTGGAAAAATCATATAACAGTAAAAGCACAGCAAGCCAAAACTAAACTAATTCAACTGAAGCCACTTTTAAATCGCAATAGTAAGCTATCATTAACAACGCCATCACCCTCTATAAATCAATAATCCGACCTCTAATGCTTTATGCATGCCCCATCTGGATCAATGCCTCTAAAACCAATATCAAAAAACTACAGGTCATCCAAAACCACTTCCTCAGACTTCCACTCATGCACCCTGGTTTACCTCAAACTCTCAACTGCACAAAGAATTGAATCTACCCCCTATAGTTCACCATATTGCACTCCTATCAAACAATTTCTTCTCCAAAAAAACTCCGTAACCCAAGCAACCCATTACGACTTGGCCACCACCTACCAGCTCCCAACCAGAATAAAAAATAGATACCCATTAGATTCATTCCTCAGCACTTTTTCAGATCTGAATTAATCCCTTAGGTGCTCTGTGAGTTTCCTATTCATGTGTAGTTAGATATAATTTTAAGATTAGCATTTAAGTTAAATATAAGTCGGAAAAATACATATGATGTAGTATATATAATACTGACCTATGTATATCCATTCATTAATAAATGTATTTTAAAAAAAAGTGGTGTTGTTTTAGCACCACTAGTTTCCAATTGAGATAAGTGACTAAGTAAAGGCCTAATTATTTTAAGGGTTTGTTATAAAGGTGCCATTGTAAAGATTCTTAATTCAATATTAAGGGGGTGGGAGGTGTGAAGTCCTTAAGGAATATATTTTGGCTGCTGTATTTTTACGGATATATTTTAATATTATTTTTGGCTTCCCACCTGTCGATTTGGCATAGATATAACTGAAGATTGTTTTTATTGTGTTTATGGAGGAACCTAATGAATATTTATTTGAGAACAACGCAGCAGCGTAACGAAAGGGAGAGATAGAGAGAGAGAAGATAGTTCAGTAATCCCTTGACATTCGCGGATTCGCTATTCGCGAGTTCCGAACATTCGCGATTAGAGAAATGCTTCCGGTTTTGAACATTCGCGACTTGGACATTCGCAAATGGGTCTTTTGGTCGTACATTTTCTTTGAAAGCGAGCCCATATCATTACCTTTATCATCATCATCATCATCATCATCTGGGAAATGAACTCGGCAGACCTCGGAGTTCGCTGTATAACTTTCTTCAAACATTTCACATATGAAATGTCAATTCACATTTATAGAATAACACAATTGTAAAATAATTCAATTCATTTGCGCCAAATTGGAGGAAGGTGGAGCTTCGGGAAATCATTAGTGAAGAAAACCTCATGGGCGGTAATGATGAAGTAACGGAAGCGAAACCGCGTCCTGGAGCAACTACAATGCCAAAACTGTTGATGACGTTCAAAAATCAACAAGCTCTGGTGGCACTGGCATTCGAATGTGTTCCAAACATGAAATTAACCTCGAAATTTAAGAGAGAATAGAAGCAGGGCCTCCTTCATATTTGGATATTAGAACAGTGAGAAATGTGATGAAACAAAAAATTAGCAAATTCTGTATCCAATAATTTTCAACTTCGAAATAAGTTTCAAACATTATTTTATTTCTTCATTTTGGAATGTTAATTGTGAATTCTTCTGTAGTAGCGCTTAATCAGTTGTACTGTAATTGATTGTCAGATTCTTTTTTCTTTTCTAAACAGTTTTTCGATATCCAAGAACCTAACCACCTTTCTTCATTAAAAGATAGACTTAACATTCACGGATTTAACATTCGCGGATTTAACATTCGCGGATTTAACAATCGCGGATTTAACATTGGCGAGGTTTTTTGGGAACCAAACTCTCGCGAATGTTGAGGGATTACTGTAATTCTAAGTTCATGACAATCTTTTCCAGAATGTTTTCACGCCTGTTGCTTCTGTTGGAGAACGTTCTCGCCTGGGTAGTAAGGCTACCCCAGGCGCTGGTGGCGTACGTCCGTGATTGGCTGCACTTCCGGGAACTGGCCAATCGCTTTCCCGGGCCAGCCATACGTTCGCACGTTGGGCAAGGTGTTAGACAGCCGATCCCTCCCGAACAGTAAGTCCCTTTTGAAATTCCAAGGTATAAAAAACGTAAAACAGATAAAGATGATACGAATTTTCTCAAAATGTGAATATTAACCCGGAAAGGTCGCATCTTCCATACGAACGTAACTGATCACCCGGGAGAAGACAGACCCCCAGGGAAAATTTTGTTGCGTAAATGCCTTCTAACATTATCAACATATATAATTCTGTATTATGTGATTATAACTTAACTTTATTTATCGAGTACTTTGTATTTAAAATTATTAACACAAATATACAAAATCCATCAATGCATTAAGCATTTTTTTTTCATAAAATGAAAAGTGTCTGCATAAACTTTAATATATGGTCAATGTTTGATTTGAAAATGTATCAATATAGTTCAGTAATAATGTTTTCACTATCTTTACAAACAATGGATGTCATGACCGTTCTACTGTTTCCTTACACTTTTGGCGTTCTGTGGATGCTCTGCGGTTAAAATTCCTCGGACAAATTACACGTCCTTGTTGGTTCTTTTTCTTGCAAATTGTGTTCTTGTTTTGCTCTGAATGCAAATATTATATTATTTTAGGTATCAGCTCTCGCGACAATCCTAGTAGAATTTATCTAATAATACCCAAGCGCGAATACCATCCAAACTTCCCGCCTGCAATTCTTATGAGTGGTGATTCCTCGACATATCAGCAATGTTTCTATTCTCCTGAAAGTTGACCGTGCCCACTTCGAATGTATCACCGGAAAAGGAGAATATCGCAAGGGATCCGTGGTCGTTGCCCTTGCCGACCGGCTATGCTTGTCAACGCGGGTTTTCCCAACCTTCCTCACTAGATACCATAACTACTGCGCGGAATGAGCTCGCCAATGCATTCCCCTCGCGCCAGGGAGAACTGCAGAACGGTACGCAAAGAAATAGTTTTGTTCAGAATTCTTTCTTTAACTTAATATAAACGTTCTCGGTATTATTAGGTACTTGATACTTTCATTGTATTATAATCTATTTAGCACGTACATCAAACATTCTCAAAACGCCAAAATAATAAATTCTTTCGAACTTGAAATTGCTAGCAGTCGATTAGAACAGAACGCATTTAAATTATCATTTTCGCGCAATCACGAACCGCCCCTACTTTTCACGAGGCATGACGAAGTCAAACGCCAGCACTCTCCAAGAAGCTTCGCTGACGTCACGAGACGAATCTACACACCGTTCTGAAAACATCACACACACTTCGTCACACTTGGCTCAAAATCTGAGTCGAGTGAACAGTTTTGCTCTGGCTATAAGCTACGAATATTTCCGACAAATAAAGAATTTTTTCTATGCTTTACTAAGGGGAACGACCTCATTCTCTTCATTCCATGGAATGCACGCCACTGTGCAAATGATATATTATGTGTACCATTTTTCTATCAAGACAATCGTTTTCAAACAAAAAATACCAGTTGGTGCCAAGTTCATTTGAAAATCACCAACTTGACAGCCAAAGTAATGTTGAAAACACTTTTTTGCAAGTTGTGTTAAATTTCGCCTCTAAGTCTTTTCAAGTCAGCTCACCACGAATACATAAAAAATTATCCGCATGATTTACACACGTCCTTGGCATGATGAAAATACTAAACACAACTTACACAGTACCACTTCTAAACCACAAAGGAGGGAAAAATATCGGTAGTGAAATTCGTGCTAACAATCTCATAGATAACTCAATAATGACACATCAAAATGCCAGATTAACTGGTCAGAGCATGTCAAAACATGAATGAACCTGCACTGTATTCCCCGATGATGTTTCAGCATGATATTTCACATAAATTTCTTAAATACACCTGGAATGAAATCGCTTACATACATGGTAAACGTTCATATGTCAAAGAGAATGTTAAAATCAAATTTTAAAAAGTAGCTATCACACAAAAGTGTGCCTGATTGGAATTTTTTTAATACATATCTGATTTCAGTATAAAAACACGCACTATATTCACTAATCAGATTTCTTGTGAAGAAAACCTTGTCGACCAGTGTAATCACTCACTTTTCAATTTAACACTTTAGGAACACGGAAATAAAAACCATACAAAATTAACTATTCGATAGTTAGACTGAACTATTCGATTGTAGTCTATTCGATAATTTCCATTAAAGACAAGAAAAGAAATTCCACGACTCTCCGACAACCAACACATGACACAAAAGTTGACGTCACTAATACACAACGTGATTGGGTGCAATGCCTGATATTCTCGACTTAACTGCCTTTTGTATTCTGCAGGTACAAGAAATATATTTTACTGCAACAAAACGTTGCCTGCCACACTAGTGCTTGGTGAGTTGTTGATCAATTAGGGCAAGGATTACATGTGTAACTTTGTGACATGAATATTCATACATAATGCATCTATACTTGAAAAAAACTAGTGGTGCTAAACTAGCATGTACTTTGTTGCGTAATTTTCATGCAAAATAACGTGAAAAGTAGTCAAATTTTGAAAAATTTACATGACCTTATTTCAAAATCTGTCTTAAGGAACAGATTTCATGAAAGTAATGTGATATACCAAAAAAACCCACGTCATTTTTGTTATGAAAATTACGAGAGGAAACAGACTTATTTGGACATTCAGAACCAAAGAGTTGAAATATATCGTCGTCAAAGCAACGCGTCAACGAACGTAGGGATTCTTTGCTCTATATCATTTATATTAAACAATGTCTCTCCAAGGCCTAATCGTAATGGGACGGAATAAACGTGAAGGAGGCTTTGGGAATTCGTGCTTGGGGGGAGACGGAAGCTTTCAAGCTTGTCTTATGATAGCCTGCGAGCAGATCACTTTGAACGACGACGGTACGTGGACATTTTAGCTGTTATCGGGATTTAAGTTATTGGGAAAAAGGACTTTGAGGCGACCGTTTTGGAGGTTCATGCTTTTAAAGTAACCTAGTGTTATTTAAGTTCAAAAACATTATTATTCAAAAACTTAACGGGGTGTTAAGGCGGCGATATAGCTCCTTTTTCAGCTTTGGGTTATTGTTCAATTTTTTTGGGAGAGCGGTCTTCAGTTTGGGTTACGGCGAGACAAAATGTTATGGTATGCTCGTTCGCTCGCTCGATCTCTGAAAAGACACAGTATACCCTTCTTATTAGAAGATAGTATAAATAAATAAGCAATCAGGGAATAAATCGTTCAACCCATTACCTGAGTCTCACACGAAAAGCAATGCCTTCTTTTAATCTATATTCCACAAATTTGCTCATGCATGCACCGTTTTCCCGCGAAAAGATGGTTTCTCTTTGAAAGGCTTTCTAAAAGGCGACAGGTATGCCAACCTTGCTAAGTTAAACTGTTCTCATAGAACGTTAATGCGAGCGCACTGAAGCTCGTTCACTGGGCAGAGCGACTACTTTTAAAAACTTGTTTTCCGTTTGAATTTGTGTTTCAATGCTGTCATTGGTTTAATAAGAAAACAAAGGAAATCTGGTGTGTCTAAGTAATTTTCTCTGCACTGGTGCTTCGGAGTGCAGTCTAGACGGTGCTGCGACCTTGCGACGAAAGATGAAACTGTTACGAAAAAACCTCTGGGTGGAGTGCTGTTGTGACCAACAAAGAAATCGTATATTTCCGCGCTTTTTCGCCACCAGCACGCGGATTTGGAGGGAATTTTTTATAAGTCCGACGCGGTACGTTCAAAATGCAAATTCTGAGCTAGTAATAAAGGGCAAAGATTGTTATTAAAAACCAATCTCCCACCACGGCGCCAAATATGAATATGTAATGTATGTGCCAACACGGGGAATTTTGTGTTTTTGGGGTGAATTCATTTCAAGGCTTGATTTAAATAAAATTCGTATTACCGAAGGGTTAGATTGAGTAATTCATAGCTGGGTAAAAGAATATTAATAAAATCAGTGGACTGCAGTCGCTCATAGGGTTCTACACGGAACCGAAATAAGTGCCAGTCGCGTCGCGATGCAATATATCGAAGGGTTTAAGAAATTAATCCAATAACTAGGAATATCACGGGCCTTCAAAATTTAGACGGACCATCGGAGACATCACTTGGACCGCAAGGGGAACTATCCGAGAAGACGCCCATTCGAGAAACATCGTAAACTTACGAACTTTCTATATCAAAAACCGTACGGTACAATCCATAATCAAAGAAAAATTTCAATTCAAGTCATGAGATCTCGCATATTGTAAATTTAGCGATAGTAAATGTTAATTGTTATTGTTTTCTAAAAGAGAAATGCTGAGAATTTATTAAAGTTGCCATTAATTCGACAGTGTTTTATCTTCCAGAGAAATTCCAGTGATCGTGATTCTGTACGGAAGCACTCGTACATACACTACTGATAGGGAAAGTTGAATGTCAGAACCCACGAATGTAAATGAGTGATTCAATAATATTCAAGAACAAAAAAAATGAACAGTATAATTAGTTGAAAATACGAAGTAATTAATGTTAAAAAATAGAGGAAACATTGCAGTAAAATTTCTATTTTTTAATATTTTAGTTGTAGGTAGAATAATTTTGAAATTTTCAATTTTCGAAAAATTCGTGTTATTAACGAACAAAAACGAAGGAGCCACTTTTCTGAAAATGTCCCAGAGGCTTCATGAAAGTACCCCCCAAGATTAAAATATTGGTTGAAATTCAAGGGACTAAACACCGTGAAATTGCAGCAGTTCAATTTTTTTTCGGCGTCTTCCTACGACAAAAATATTAAATATAGATATTTCCCCTAAATTAAATCTGTTCCTTAAAGATAGATTTTAAAGTAATGTCGAGTATAGTTTTTTTCGAAATTTGAGTGCTTATCGCCTAATTTTGTGTTAATATACGGGAGAGAAAGTACTGCTGTTTTAGCCCCACTAGTTAATTTCAGTGAGTCCTTCTAGTCTAGAGATTAGCGTACTCTGGCGTTCAAACAAGAATTCGCAGTTTCAACTCCAGCTGAAGGGCCGTGGGTTTTCTAAGTGCAGAGCATTTTCATACTGTTCTTGTGAGACGCAGTGGAACAGAAATGTCTATCAGCATTAAGTACTCCCACTTCTCTTATGCTAATCTCATGTTCACTAATTTTCGACCTGAAATCAGCTGCTTTTCTGAAACACTTTTTGACATTGTGTTGTGGTGTTTTTGACATCTTTTAAGTTGTTTATCCAAATCAGTCCACACTGACATCAAATTATGCTTTATTTCAGTAACGAATCTGTTAAGATGGCTGTGGACGATGTGATGTACCGTTATCCTGCCGGACAAATAGTGTTTGGACCTCTGCGATTCTTCATGCTAAGCGATGTAAACGATATTAAGGTAATGAATTCTTCAACTATGCTGGCTCGGCGGCCGAGGTCGTTAAGGCACAAGTCCTCGTGGTCTCTGGTTCGCTTTCCAGAATATTGTCGTCTTACCCTTTATGAAGGGATACCCTTCCCATGGCATCCCTTCATTCCTGCAGTTCCTGCTGGCCGCCACGTCAATTCGAAAGTGCGATGCGAAAGCGACATACCGAGGAGGAGACCTTAACAACGGGCCACGGACCGCGCGTGATCTTTCCTTCCTCTCCCACGATCTATCATCACCCTTTAGTTAGACTTGCACTCACATGCACTAACGACCACATTTGTCTAGATACCAGGCGTAGCTTTGAGCTTGGCCCGGCTGGAGCGGTTCCCCGTTGGGGAGATACCTGGTTGGAAAAGCGCACGCGCGTGCGCGATCACGCGCGTGAGCATTCCTTTAGCCGCCCGCCACGAATGAAGCTTCCAGATCATTCTCTCGCCAAATAGTAATGTGATAGGCTCATCGCCCTCCCCACTTCCTATGCGCCCTACGCAAGCGACCCTAACGACGCTCTTGCCGTTGGGTCGCAAAATGAGTTTCTCACTGGGCATCATGCGGCACGCATGTGCGTGATTCTCTTCAGTGGACTCCGTGTGAGAATAACACACCTAAAGTTCAATTGTGCAGCTAGGGTACTCCCAGTTCGCACGCCGTAAAAGTATTTGTGAACTGTGCAACGTAGTGCCGATGGCTGTTGTACAGCAAACGTTTCAATTGTACTATTCGTACAGTAGAGTTTTCCCACCATGTTGCCTGAAACACCGACCAAGGTCCACTGACTAGGTTTTCGTTACTGGCGACCGCCATCTGCCCCTCCCTCTCTCCCCCTTTGCTCAGGCTCCTTCTCCAATCTCCTTCTCTCGGAGGGCAAAGCAGCTCCGACGTCATTCCTTGTCCAATCGCTGGTCTAGAGGCTCTGATGGCACGCATGGCGGCTTCACACCCTACTAAATTCTCAAGTTCAAAATGCAAGTACAGTTTTTTTTATTATAATCCACTGTGTATTGTGGTATTCCTAATCAATGGTATATATTTCATTGTAAGTGTAGATATCTTTCTTGATGTTGCAATTTCCACGAACATCAGTGTACTTTTAAATTTCGCGCCAATATCTCGAGACGCAGTGCCGCGAGCTCTAGTAAGCTTGTTACCTTGCCAGCGACCTTGACTTCTATGCCCTACTTTCTCCTTTTGCGTCACCATTACAAGCGGCCCTCTCCCCGCGATAATACCACCCTAGTTTCCAGGTCAAACGTCCACAGCACATGCCCAATGACACAAAGTCCACAGCAAAAATGTTCAAACCATACTGTTCACTGCATAAAGTCCATAAACGTAATGCCCACTGCAAACATTTCCAGAGCAAAAATGTACCTACCATTCTATCTACGGCGTAATGTTCATATGGAATACAGTAACCCTCGACATTCATGGATTCGCTTTTCGCGAGTTCCTGACATTCGCGATTACAGAAATGCTCCCGGTTTTAACATTCGCGACTTCGACATTCGCGAGTGGGTCTTTTGGTCGTACATTTTTTTGAAGCGAGAGCACATTTCATTTCTTTATCATCATCATCTGGGAAACGAAATCGGCAGATCTCGGAACTCGCAGTATTACTTTCTCCAAAAATTATACGAATGAAATGACAATTCACATTTATAGAATAAGACAATTGTAAAATAATTCCGTTCAGTTGCGTCAAATTGGAGGTAAGGGCTTTGAACAGAATGAACAGAACAGAAAAGCCGTTCAGGATCTGTGCAACTCTCATTTTAATGAGCTCATTGTACAGGAGCTTCAGGAAATCAGTGAAGAAAACCTCATCGACGGTAATGATGAAGTAACGGAAGCGAAACTGCGTCCTGGAGCAACTTCAATGTCGAAACTGTTGATGGCGTTCTAAAATCAACAAGATCTGGCATTCGAATGTGATCCAAACATGGAAATAACTCCGAATTTAAGAGAGAATAGAAGCAGCAACTCTTTCATATTTGGATATTAGAACAGCAAGAAAAATGTTGAAACAAAAAAGTTAGCAAATCTATATCCAGTCATTTTCAACTTCGAAACAAGTTTCAAACATTATTTTTATTTCTTGATTTTGGAATGTTAATTGTGAATTGTTTGTTAGTAGCGCTTATCAGTTGAACTGTAATTGACTGCCATATTTTTCTTTTTTTTTAAATAGTTTTTCGATATCCAAGAACCTAACCTACCATTCTTCATTAAAAGGTAGACTTAACATTCGCTGATTTAACATTTGCGAGATTTTTTGGGAACCTAACTCTCGCGAATGTTGAATTATTTTACGATTGTGTTATTCCATAAATGTGAATTGTCATTTCATTTGTGTAATTTTCGGAGAAAGTTATA
>JAHLJT010002630.1:3276820-3319076 GCA_031308135.1 Acheta domesticus
TACTTTTGTCCTTTAGAGTTACTTAATTTTAAAATGCCTAAATCTTTTAATGTTCACCAATTCATTTTAGGATGAAATAACTGAAGTAATCTTTGTCGACATAGATTTATTTAGAGAGCTTGCTTTCGACGGCTTTGCCATCAACATCAGTCTCGCCGTATGAGAATTCGTTATGTTGACAAAGGTGACTTCAATTATTTCATCCTTTAATAATGTCGACAGCACCTCATCAGCATTCCTAAATTGCACTTTAGTAATGCTCTGTTTTCAAGTACGCATATCCCGGAAACACATTATATTAGACATCAGTTTCGTTTTTGCGAATGAACAATCGAGCAAGCTTCAATTCCGATGAACTGCGAAGTGACGGGTCTGAAGATCAATTTTCTCCGAGATGCGGCGGCGGAGCATTTGCAACAAAGGCCGCCCATCGCTCCCCTTCGCCCGCTGCCGCCCCTCGCCAGGCCCAGGCCCAGGCCCAGGGCGGAGCCCCAAGGGCGCGGGCGCTTGCTTATTACCGCTACTCCAATTTCCGTTCCGCCGTAGCGGCTAGACGGGCTCACGGAGCTGATGAGACATGACGGCCTCGCCGACGCCTGCCTCCGCTGCGGCTCCTCAAACCCCGCCCCCGCCCCGCCCCACCCCCGCTCCCCCCGACGCCTGCGCCTCTTCTGCGCCCGCTCAAGCGAATCTGATGCCGTCTCGCCCCCACCTCATCGATGCCTCGCCGCCCAGGTACCACCTCTTCGGCACAGTCCATTCCTCTTCGCTGCTTTCGTCCCACACTTTTCTATCACTGCTGCTCTCCACGGTTTCCACTTATTGAAGCCTCGCCCTTCCTTCTCCACTCTATCCCTACTGCCCACTCTTTCCTCTCCTTTCCCATTGCCTTTCGGGGCACCTCGTTCCAACTCACTCCTTCGTCTTCGCCCTTTCGGTCTCACCACTCCTCACCGACCCCACCCTTTCATCTCCTCCCCTCGTCCCAGCTCCCTCGTCTCCGCTCCCTCGGACTCAACGCCTTGCCCCCGCCCCCTTGTTTCCACTTCTTCTCCGCCTCTTCTCACTCCGTCCACACTGCTTCGTCTCCATATCCTGTCTTCTTCCCTTTTTCCCACTACTCCGCCCCGTGTTATTCATCCCTAACCCTTTTCCTCCCCTCCCTTCGTCCCCGTTCTTCGCCCCGACCCTTTCATCGCTCACCCTTGCAACCCATTCTCGGCCTCTTTTCATTTATTATGCCCCCTTCATCATTTCCAGTGTTGGGGCTACGGAACTGTTGCGTCATTTTCCTTGCATGTATGTAAAATTACATCCGCATTCGAGTGCCATTGTTTACCAACCACACGCCACTTCCTTGTATTCTTCATTCCGTCACTTTTTTCGGCCGTGCTCTCGTTACTTCTCTCGTTTCCTTGCCGCTTACTCAGTGGCTTGCTACGCTCTTGGCTCCTCCCACCACTGATTCTCCGCCGCAGCCGCTACTTGTCACGATGAGTTTGCTTCGCGGCTCAACAAGACGTATCGAACGACTTGCATTGGCAGGGAAGACTACGGAAGAGCACCCTTCCAATTCGGGTTGTTGGAAATTTCATATTACTTCCACCGCACTCCAGTTTATTATTCCTTTGGGATAATATTTTTTGGGATTTCATAAGAGATTCATGGAGGATCGTAAATAGACAAAAAAATAAAAATAATAAATAATAAATAATTTTAAAGTTAGTGACGAAAACGTATGTTGATTTTTTTCCATATTTTTAAGCTGTATTTTATTTTGTACTTCGTACCAAAATGGTATCTCCGACTTTAAATGTGTCAACTTCTTTCGAATATAAACAGTTGACAAATGTTTTATATTGAGTCCTGTAATAATCTTCTTTTCGGATTTGTGCGGGGTTGAAGTTTTAACAAATCCTTTCGAGTTTTCCATTTTGTGATGGGTTGTTTTATGGCGTCCTTCGTTAAACAGTCAAAAACTGTAGAACGGCAATGTATTACATCGATTCCCAAGCGTATCTATTAATATTACACCAAGTCATGTGGAGAACAGGCTGGCTAATGTTTTAATGAAAATATGTTTAATTTTTATACTGTATTGAATATGACAGCACGCTCGTTTCAAGAGAGAAATAATAGAAAAATAATGCAACGTGAAATGAGGTACATAATTAAATGTCACAGTCATTGTGAACACGAATCATTTAATTCAACCATCTGCATTTGTTTTCAAAAGTAATCAAAGGAACCACAAATTAATGAGGAAACTGGTATACTAAATATCAAAACATAGTTCTTCTTCAAAAAACTGTCCCTAAAACTCATTTTTCAAGAATGTCCGCAATTGGTCCATGGCAATGTGATTCGCTTAAAAAGCTTTAAAATGTAATGTTTTTTCCCTGGCGTCCCTTATATTTCTCTGTAAAGTGTTTTTTAAGTATTGTGTAACTAATAAAATATATAAAATTAATTATTTATTAAAGTAATAAACTATAAACTTTGCTATAAAAATTCCACATTAAATGTTATTTACACATTGATAGACTAATACATAATATTGTTTATAATCTCTCGGGTGCCTCATTTCATCAGAGACTCAGTGCATGTGCTTTATCTGTTTGAATCCACCCCTGGAAGTAGAGTGATAGTCCCAAGTGCAAAGAGGCTGGTAATACAACGGAGTCAAAAATGAAGGTTTCGAGAAACAACTAACGATCCCGATTTTCCAACTTTATATCTGTCCATCCCTGAAAGTCCAACACTCCCTCCTGAAGACGCTCGTATCTGTATTCGGCTACGTTCTTACATCCCAAGCGGCACTACAAACTCAACGCACCGGTAGTTGCATTGGGCCTCACTCTCGCCCTCGCCTTCGCCATCACGAGCGTCACCTTGTTTATCCGACGACAAAGTCGGCGGTGAAGGCGGTAGAGGCGGCCGCCCTGACACCCAGCAGTAAGAAGCGCCCTGCAGGTGAGATAGCGTTAGCATGGCAACCACCCTTCGCCATGGAGTTGAGTGAGCGTCCCGGACCCACCCTACCTCAATCACCTCGCCCCACCACGTACCCGACACGCCGCCCTCCCCGAGCCCTTGCTTTCAGACGTGGAAGGCCTAGTAGAGCGGATTGCTATTTTTTTTCGTTATTTAATATCGTATTAATTACTAGGTCATTAGCGACCACTATTAGATTTAACGCTATGGAATGAGGATGAAACGATATGGTGACGGTAGGGGGTGAAAGGACGAACACATACAACCAATTCCGAGGCGGGACTCGAACCCGCGACCCCCATGGTCCGAGATCACTACGGCACTTCCTTAGCAGATTGGTCTTGTATAACAGGATGGACCCTGCTTGAGAGAAAAAACAAGGAAGCAATAAGTTACTTTCCGTCAACTTGTGCGGCGAAATCAATTTGAATGGTGCCATACAATCCGTGTGACAACTACATTACGGACATATTCTAAACGATTACAGCAAGGGGTTCCAACGGGTCGGTATCGACCCCTTGGGGGTCGATGAGATTTTGAAACGGGTCAATGATGATCAAGGGGTCAATTGCGGGTCTTTAGCCGAATAATGACCGGCGATTGATAAAAAATGAACTTAATAATTTCTTTCTGATACAGAGCAAACACAAATTACAAATTCGCTCATCTTCTTTCATATCCGTGGTTCATTCTTAGCATCAGGGCGTAGATAGGCTGGTGCAACCGATGCAGTGTACGGGTCTCCCGGTCAATAAGGATTCCCGTGAAAGGATATCGGCAAAAAATAAAACAAATCGTATTCCATACTGATTTTCTCCACTGTACAAGCTGTATTATTAGTTTACTAATAACTTAATTTCACGTTCATTGTAGACAGGAACCCAGGGTCGACCTTTCTGCACTGGGACATCCGAGAAAGGAGCGATGTGACTGCTTAGGATGTTTCGAAAACTCAAAAAAACGTTCACAAACGATGTTATATTGCAAAGAAAAGGAGAGAATTTGTAATTTATTATCTTTTTCGTTGCTCTATATCAGAAAAAATATTTCTTGCAATACATATAATAATAATGTCTTTATTGATATGGCGAGGCTTCGGGCCATCAGGCCCGCTCTTCCGCCTAACCACATATCACATGTTAACAATTTAGTTCATACAATGCAATTTACAAAAGTACAAGTATGATAGTTTATATTAGGTAAGTTATATTATAATAGGTAAGTAGTTAGTTGAGTAGAAGTATCATTTGAAGCAACTTATGAACAATATCAAAGGTTAAAACAGATACAAAAAAATGTTACAGAGTGAAATTTGAAAAAAGAGAAAAGAATTTGAATTTAGAGACGGAAATCGACAACAAATATTTAAATTGCATAACGTTATGCGCTCCACTTGTCTGCGCGCTACGCGGCAGCCTGGTATTCACCCCGAGCGACTGTAACCTATTAAGGCTAAATGTACCGAAAAAAACTTGTAGGAAAATTCAATAGATCGCAGCACTATCAGAAGGAATTTACTTTACCGATAACGTCTGAACAAATGGTCCGATTTTCGATCTGTAAACGGCATTTGACTCCTTTTTTGTAATAGAATTTACGCTACGAAGCCCTTTTTCCAAAAAAACTTGCAGAAACTCGATTTTGAATTTTTTTTCTCGTACTTCCGGGAACAATTTGAAAAATGTGGGCTTATAGCGCGATGGCGACAAGCTTCCAGAATCCAATGCCGTGTCAATCATGCAAATCGGATGAATAGGAGCGTCGTAAAGTCAAATTTGGAAAAAACACCTCACACCCCTCCCCCTTCCCACGCCGCGCCGTCGCGCCATCCGCCCGTGCGCCCACGCGCTCCCTGCGCGGCCACCGGCAGGGAGTCTCTGGGCAGGCCAGGCTTGTTTGCCTGCGCGCGGCTGCCGCGCGCGAGGCTGGCAAGCCAGGCAGTCATGCTTTCGTCATTTTCCATCTCAATATATTTTTTTCCCCCTAAATGAAACTAGTGATGTTGTAACAGAGGTAAACGGTCTCATATCATATTTAATAGCAATTAGTTCTTGTTTCATTTTGATAGTAGTATAGATAGATAATTTGAATAGTAGTATAACAACTATCTTATTTACATACTCCCGTCTTCCTTCAAATATGATCAAAAAATTGTTTGAAGTATTAATCAAAATATCGATTACCGTTTGGACCGATTTCAAAAAGAACATGGAATATTAGTGATATTCACATAAATCACACAATCTCCTCACATATTATTTTAGATATCTGTTACTTCTGAGATCTTCCGTTATCATTCCACTGTTGAAAGAATGAGCAGAGATTACGCACGAGCTCTTTTATCCTACGACTCGATTTTTACTTTCCGTATACGTACGTATATACGGAATTTTTACGTAGTATAGGGAAAGTTATTTAACGCTGCGCGAAAAAACGGCAGATTTTCGGAAGAAAAAAATTCATTGCAGGCCCTGATAACGAAAAGGAAATGAATCTAGTCGCTAAATTAAGAAAAAATCCCCTAACACGTGGTGTAGCCAGAATCCCTCTTTTGTGGGTCCTTGATACCGAAAAACGAATTGAAAGCAAAACGTTTGTCTGTCTGTCTGTCCGTCCGTCTGTGAACACTACTAGCGCCTAAACCATATGTATGTTTGTTTGTTTTGTTTTGTTTTTTTTTTCAAAATGAAGAAGCCCCTGTCGATCTGACTCTAGTCAAAGCTTTGAGATTTTGAAAAGTAATCTATAAAACATAGCGGTACTTTGCATGAAACCCCCTGAACATTTTCGAAATTTTCTCAAAAACGGCTACAAATGTTTTCTTTAAATTTCTTGCAAGAATAGAGTAAAACACGCTTATTAAGGTGGAATCGGTCATAATTTCACGATTAACTCTGAATTTTCGAAAATTCTAAAAGTTTCAACTTTTTCGGCCTCTTCCTACAACTTCAAAATTGCAGATAGAGATTTTTCCTTCAAATAAAATTTGTTCTCCAAAGCCAGTTCTTTCATTACGATCATGTACACTTTTTTGAAAATGTTAGTATTTTCGCGCAATTTTGCTTGCAACATGTGCAATTTGAAAAAAATTATAAAAAACAGATTTTCTTAAAAATTGCTCCAAATTTTTTCTTTGAACTTTTGGTAGGGATAGTGCACAATGTAGTCTATGATATTACATAAACGCCATATTGCTCTATTCTTTTTTATTTGCAAAATTCACAAAAATATGTGTTTAACTTGTCTCTCACGTAGGTAATATTTATATTGACGGCGATTTGTTGACATTATTACATTTATGAGTAAATGTGTTTTAAATAATGTCATACAAAGTTTCTCGAATACTGAACTGTTTTCTATGAAAACTAGCTCAAAATTCGGCATTTTCAGTAACGCTCAAACACCATTTTTTATAAATGCCTCCAAATTTTTTCTCCATGTTTTCGAAAGTATAGTGCAAATTGCACTCTTTAATATGGCGTGAAGTTTATTTTGGGGTATTTTTTTTTTTTTTCAAAAGTTTCACAAATGTAATTTTTGTGAAAGATCTCTCACACCTCTAATATGCACATTACCAGCAATTTGTAAACACTATTGTATTTGTGAGTTAATGTGTTTCAAATGACTTCAAAGGAAGTTTTTCGGAAACTCAAAAATTTTCTGTTAAAAAGAGTTTCAAATTTCGCATTTTTTAGTAGCACTTAAACGCCATTTTCTTAAAAACGTCTCCTAATTTTTCAGAGCGAGGTTTTTACTGTTCTTTAATATTCTAAAATTGATGTTTCCGTTCTACCATCAGGAATTCGAAAACTTAAGAAAATATCAAAAAAATGTACTTTGGGCGACGATCGATGGCAGCTGGTGCGACAGTGTAGCAATTCCGAATAGCTAGCCCAAACCAAAGGAAGTAGAAAACTAATGTGGGAAAGTCTGTGCCATTCTGTAGCACCACTAGTTGATCTCAAAACGGCTTGTCTCCTTGATAGAATTCACCTGGTTAATCCCATTTTCCAAGTAAAGTAGAAGATAATTTTTTAAATGTTTTCGTACTTTCGGACAAATTTGAACAGAATTCACCGACTTACTCGTAGTAAAGTATTCTAATTTCCTTGTTCTATGCCAGCTTTACCATCTTGCCCCATCTTCTTCCCAGCTGTTATATGTCGCCACCCATAATACATATCTTAAAGTTTTCTCATTATTCGGTTTCCTAGTAGTAGATTCGTAATATTACTTTTAGAATATTAATGAAGAGTAAAACATCCTCCTATATGGCAATTTTCATTAATAAACTTGGAGCCGCTGTTAAGAAAATGGCGTGTAAGCGTTACTGTACATGCGAAAATTGAAGCTCTTTTTTACAGGAATATTCCGAGTAGCTGGTGGGAGATACCTGGTTAGGAAAGAACCCCGCAAGCCGACAGGTAGATAGGTCGGTGATTTAGCGCTTGTTCGGCTGGGGTGGTGCCCCGCTGGTGGCAGATACCTGGTTGGGGAAACTAGTAGACGGAAGGTCAGCGCCGGATCTCGCCATCCAGCGGGGAACATCACCTCCACCTCCCGATTAAATAAACACGCCCTAAACTTGCGGTACTAAAGACCTCCGTAGTTGACGTACCCGTGAAGTCACTACCAATCAATCAAAAATGACTCCAAATGTTTTCCTTAAATTAATTGTAAGAATAAACTAGAATATACTTATAAAGGTGCATAGATCTAATTTTCATTATTGACTCTAATTTTTGGAAAATTGCAAAAATCCGAATTTCTTCGGCGTCTTCCTACAACTGCAAATTTGAAGATTGAATTTTTCCTTAAAATGATATTTGTTCTCCATACTTAGTTCTTTCAATAAGGTCATGTACATTTTTTAAACTTTTAGTTTTCGCGCAATATTGCGTGCAATATATGCAATTTTTAAAAAACTACAAAAACAAGATTTTCTCAAAAACTGCTCCAATCTGTTCTTTTGAAAAGGATAGTGCCTAATGTACTCTCTGAGATGACATAAACGCCATATTGCTCTATTCTTTTGTTTTTTCAAAAATTACAAAAATGTAATTCTTTGACTAGCTTTTCATTTTGTAAATATTTTCATTAATGGCGTTTTGTTCACATTATTACATTTAGGAGTATATGTGCTTTACATTATGTCTTAAAAATTCCTCAACAACAGATGTTATCTGTGAAAACGAACTGAAAATTCCGAATTTGCACAAATGCTTAAACGCCATTTTCTCAAATTGCGTTTGCTCTAGTTTCATTTGCGGGGAAAAAATACATTGAGATGCGAAGTGAGGAAAGCATAACGCCTTGCCTTGCCTGCCCGTCCGCCGCAGGCCCCGGGATTAGCAGTGCCGGTGGTCTCCGCGTTGAGTCAGCGGCCCCTCCCCCACTAGGCGGATGACGGGGGCGGTGTGGAAGGCGGAGTGGGGTGAGGTGTTTTTCGAAATTTGACTTTACGTCGCTCCTATTTATCCGATTTGCATGTTGATACGGCGTTGGATTCTGGAAGCTTGTCGCCATCGCGCTATAAGCCACATTTTTTGAAATTGTTCCCGGAAGTACGAGAAAAATTTTAGAAAATGAGTTTCTGCTAGTTTTTTTGGAAAAAGGGCTTCGTAGCGTAAATTCTATTACAAAAAGGAGTCAAATGCCGTTTACAGATCGAAAATCGGACCATTTGTTCAAACGTTATCGGTAAAGTAATTTTGAGTAATTTTGGTGCTGCCACGTGGTGGCGGAAAATTGAAACTAATGTCGGTACATTTAGCCTTAATACAGAAACATACCATTTTAACCCACCGCTCAGCCCTGGAGGAAAACCCGCTAGTCGGGGAAAACCCACCAGGCAGGCTGCGTCCTAATACAAAGTTAAGCTAAGCTAATCTGAAGTGAGAGGTCCTTGGAATGTTTTCCTCAGCTGCTGTCCATGCTGCACGGGGTCGTCTTCTTGCGTGTGCTTAACTCCGCGTCTGCTCCTAAGAATGAAATACAGTTCCGGCAGTATCAAACAATTCGCACGAAAGTAAATTTTCAACAAAAATACATTAATATTATTCCTAAAAATATATTAATCATTTCTAGATACTTCTGAGGAAGAGGTAAAACTGTCATGAGTTTTAATTTGATAACCGACAATTAATAGTTATTTAAATTGTAAACTGAACTGATGTAAACCGACTACTTTGTAAGAAAACGATTCAGGTGTTTTTTAAACGATGTTAATGAGGTGCAGTTTTTAATATTGGAAGGCAATTTATTCCACTCTCGGGCTACAGTAATTGCAAATGATTTATTGTAGTAGTTAGTTTTACTTTTCGGAATGCAGAGTAACTGGGATTTCTGAAATCTGGAGGATTTAAGATGTACAAAATACTTTGTTAAATATGACGGGGAACCTGTTTTTAACATCTTAAATAAAAGACAGAGGCTGTGATACAAACGCCTATTCTTTAGTGTTAAAATTTTGTGATCTTTATAACACCAGAGATGTGATCGTATTTTCTTATATTATAAATGAAACGAATACATGCATTTTGAGCTCTTTGCAGGGTTTGAGCAAGTGAATCTTTCAAATTGTTATACACAATGTCACCGTAGTCGAAATGAGGACACAAGAGGGTTTTACTAACATTTCCTTCGTATTAGTCGGGAGACATTTGTCAATACATCTAAGGGATTGCAAAGATGCATAAACTTTGCGACATACATTTCGGATCTGATATTCCCAGCTTAGATGATCATCTAATATCAAACCCAAGTTTTTCACTTGTGAATGACGAGGCACTGCGACATTGTCTATAAGCACATCAGGAACAGATGAACATTCAAGTTTCTTATGCATTTGGGAAGAGCCAATTATGATCGTTTGTGATTTTGTAGGATTTAAATTGAATCCGTTTCTAATTGACCATTTGACTACAGATGAGAGTTCATTATTCAATTTATTTATTAGTATTGCTACCTGTGATGGTTTCCCGGAGATGTATATTGCAGATCATCCGCATACATATGATGACTACATTCTTTAAGTTCCCTAGATAGGTCATTTACGTATATTAAGAAGAACAGTGGCCCTAACACGGATCCCTGAGGTACTCCCTGGTGGACAGGATTTGGATTAGAGCAGAGATCGTCAACTACTACGATTTGTTGCCTATTGTGGAGATAGCTTGCAATCCAAGAGATGGTGGAATCAGAGAAACTTAGATGTTTGCATTTCGCTATTAGGATGTCATAATCAACAGAGTCAAATGCTTTTACTAAAGTCTAAAAGAGTTAATACAGTTATGTGTCCATCATCTAAGGCTTTTCTTATGTCTTCAGTTACTTTTAATAACGCTGTTTGTGTGCCTCTCTTAAGCCAGATTGGAGGGTATTAAGCAGATCTGAAATCAGTAAGTATTTTACAATCTGTTTTCGAACTATTTTTTCCAGAACTTTGACAATGTCGGCAATAAACTAATCAGGCGATAATTGCATGATTCTGAGGTCTGTTCAGATTTTGGCAAGGGTCGAACTTGTGCAAGCTCCACGCTTGTAGGAAGGTTTCCGTAGTTAATGAGAAAATTAATTAAATGCGTGAGTGCCGGAAGGGCAAATGGTTAAATAATTTCAATTGTTTGTCTGTGATGTCATCGGAGCCATTAGCATTCGATTTTAACGAAAGAACAATCTTGCCAACTTCGTGATGATCAACGTTACGGAAATAAAATTTATCCCTGACAGCAGGTGCATTGGTTGCGAGAGTCTGTAATGTATTCCGTTTGACATAAGATGGCATTGGTTTTGAAGCATTTACAAAGTAGTCGTTAATGTCATCCAGGGGTATGTCAACAGGTAATGCAGAAGAATTTGCTTTCGAGATCCCCAGGTCTCTCAGTGTGTTCCAAAAGTCTTTCCTGTTCGTTTTTACTTTAAACATGTCATGATAATATCAAATTTTGCATTCAGGAATTTTTTGTTTTACGGAATTTCGTAACTTGTACGCTCTTCATTTTCAGAGGTTTTATTAAATTTGAAGTGACGGTAAGCTAAGTCACGTTCCTGCATGAATTGCTTTAATTCGCTTGTAAGCCACGGGGCCGCGGGACGTGTCACACGTCGCGTTTTCCACGGTGCTTGTTTATCGATAAGATCTGATATAATATTATTATTGAAGACTTCTACTTTACTATATAAGAGATATTTGATTGTAAACGTCATACCAAGAGCTTTGCACTGTCGTCGCACACAGCCTCACATTGATATTTTTGTAATCATTTAGCGGATCATTTTATGTTTATATATCGGGCATTTAATTGAGTACACGATAAGTAGCAAATCATGCTTTGATACTACGGAAACAGAAAACTGACCATATAGTAATACTTTCGAGGTGTCTGAAACGATCGCGTGATCTATCCACGTTTCAGTTCCTAACGATAGGTGAGTAGGGCCAAATTCTAATATTTGTAAATTGTATGAATTGATAGTGTCAATAAACGTTTCGGCCGAGTTTGTAAGCGGTGCCTTCAGATCGCAATTGAAATCGCCCGTGATTATGATATCTTGATATTTATGTACGAATTGCGAGAGGGGAACTTCTAACTCGGATAAAACGCCCGTTTTCGGGGGCCATTCATTTCAATTTGAATTTCCGCAAGCATATATTCCATGCCAGGTAATGCGTTGTGGAGTGAGCGACTACTTTAACCTTAATGTCATCGTGAATAAAGAATGCAACCCCTCCACCCGCCTTTTCTTTTGAATTGCTTTTAATTATCGACCTGTCATTGTGAAAGAGTTTATAATTAGATACCGATACGAGTCCTGAATTTATTGTAGATTTCAACCACGTTTCGCTAATTAATATCAGGTCTGGTTTCGTTTCAGCTATAATATTCGAAATTTCAGAGTAATGTTGCTTAAGTGATTGTGCATTTACGTGGAAAACAACTACGAGGAAACTGGCACAAAGAGACCTGTAAATCTTGGAGGGTGGCCGGGCTACTTCGAGCGGGTTTGGGGCTTTCCAAGGGCCGGGTGGAGCACTAGAGGCAGGTATAGAATTCCTGGAACGCGTGTACTGAGAAAAAGTCGGTGTCAAAACCTCCTTGCCACATTTAACGAGATAAAGGCGGGGGGAAATTAAAGTGGCAATAAGCAGGAAGGAATCGGAACTAAAGAAGTTGCTTATGATCACAAGTGGGACACTAACTACTTAAGAATTATTTTAAGTAATGTAAGTTTCTTATAACTAATTAATATTTTATAGGAATAATAGTTAACTATAATTATAAAATAATGACAATATTAGTACACAATAGAAAAAATGACACAAAAAAATTAGAGTATTAGTACACAGTAGAAGAATTAATTGTAGTAATTTAAAAATAATATACTTCTAATATTAGTAATAATAGACTAAACGTAGAAGTGTTAATAATAATATTATTATTATTATTATTATTATTAATTCAATATCACAATAACAAATTACTGGAGAAGAAAAAATTAAAAATATATAATTAAAAATCTATTAATTTGTAATTACCCTCCACAAAAACAGCCCATGCGTTTGACTCAATTGCCCTTCATTTCTGGTAGAGTAGGCATCAACCCACCCATTTCATTCAGATCATTTTGAAATAATCGATTTAGTTAATATACTGCGATAGCTCAGTGGCAATAACGTTGTCCATAGCCAGGTCATATTCAACCTTGGTCTGGAGGAGAAATGTAGCATCTGACTGTTCTGATCGATAGTTTTGTCGTTTTCCGAAGTCTCCGCTACCAATATCAGACGAATGCCGGAGCAGTAAGCTAAGAAAGAAGCTAAGAACCGCGCGCGATCTTACCTTCCTCAAACGTAAATCATGCACCAAGTTATCCGCCTGGAGAGCGGTCGGTAGCCTCGTGCTTGGTCCGGATGGTCGGGGTCTGCTGGTGAAGCAACCTCAAGGAGGAAAAGCCCGGAAGCCGACATGTAGCTATAGCGCCTCCGTGGTTAAGAATGAAGGACAGGTCCTTTCGAGCTTTTCCGATAAACAAATATTCCTTCGTGTTAAGGCGTCGAAATAGCCAGTTGTGGGAAAGCTGGAAAGTTCGGCAAAAGACCCACAAAAACGCCTTTCTGAGTAATAAGGGAACCAGAGCCGCGGCCCCTTTTGTAGTTGGCTTGAATTTAGATATTGTATTGAAATAGAGACGCACTTTAAAAGTAATATTTCTTTTTTGTTTCTTGTGACACATTTTGAAGCACAAACGCATGAGAAGCTTAACAGAAATGTTTCCGAGTCTCAAAAGAATAGTTTTAGATTTGAGGTTAGGAAAGAAAATACGCTTGTATTAAATTGAAAGGTTCCACACCAGCTTTATTTGCGCCGAACTACCGCTCCGCCCCTTTGCGGTATTCGTCGACACCATCGAGAGAAAAACTTTGATTAATACAGTACAGAACAGTACAGCGCCACGATTTGCGTCACTATCGCCGTAAGAGACCGTTCATCATTCTTTACCTCGGATGCGCCATAGACAGTGGCTCGCATGTTCCAGAGGGAGAGGAGCAACTACACAACTCGGGAAATTACTTGCACTACACTCACCGGACTGATGGCATTGTTTTGTGTTTGCTTATTCAGCACTAAATGAGCCATCATGGGTCCCAAGAATTCTCTGATTGCAACCGTTTAATAAAAGGAGAAGACGTCAGAATTCGTGACATTGAATGTATTTTTGTTAAAGTGTTGAGATATCTGTAATGTATTAATTCAATTTATATTATTTATTACAAACACATTCCTGAAGTTACAGTACTTTCGCTTTTCGTCAGACTTTCTGAAAGACATTGTTCGTGAAACGGTCGTTCCGCAGTAACGTAACAACAAGTGTTAATGTTTCTTTGCAGGCGATCTCGTTGTTCCTGCAGGAGCTAGCGTGATTATATCTCCGAGGACTGTGCATATGGACCCTAAATTGTACCCTGATCCACACGTGTTTGACCCAAAAAGGTTTTCTCCTGAGAACTCTGCCAAACGACACCCATTGGCCTTCATTCCGTTTGGCGCAGGAAAGCGTGCTTGCCCTGGTATGTACAAATTATTTAAATAAAGTCATGTGAATGTTGTTGAAAACATAAACAGTTTGTGTATTGCTTCTTAAAGTAATTCATAAAGGAAAGGATCTCTATCTTGAATATTATATTTGTAGGAAGACGCCCCAAAAAAATTGTAGTTTTGCAATTTTCGAAAAATCTGGGATTTCAACGAAGATAAGTCTTGCACCATTCCCCTAAGTGGCCTTTACACAACTCAAGGATAAAGTTTGATCAAAAATTTTGGTAAAAATTTTTGTAACTTTTGTAAAAATTTTGAAAATATTTTTGAGGTTCCACGTAAAGTACCCTTTAAAAATAAAAAAAATCCCGGGGTGGGTTGACTTTTATGCAAAAAACAAACGAAGCGGCTGCACTTCAGTGACCGCCCTTCGAGCTTAGTGGGTCGAGCACCTTTATTTCCCTAGAGGACCGTCGTCCCTGTCTTCGCTGGCATCCCCTTTTTGTGGCCAAAAAATCCACCTACGCACTTGACAGAACCCCTGTCGCAATCCTTGTCTATCGATGCAATTTACCGACCCTTGGAGCGTCGCGAATGCAACTGGTCGTTCTCAGAGCCGGCCGTGCCTTTGAATTAAAATGTGATTTTTATAACTTTGACCCTCAAGCCCTGTGGCCACGATGAAATATCACACAGCATTTCGCGTCTTTCTCGGTATTGCCACTATATGTCGCATGATCGCAAGCATTGCTTGATATAGTTGGCCATCATGCGATATCTAGCGGCACGACTCAGAAAGACGCGAAATACCATGACATTTTCCATCGTGAAGACAGGCCTTGAGTGGCAAAGTTATAAAAATTGCACTATATACACAAGATCCCCGATGAAGAAAAGTCAAAACTTCAAAAAAAAAATCTTAAGGCAATTTTAGTATATTTTGTCTAATGAACTTGTTGCAAACCAACCTGGGTCAGAATAACCAACCTAAATTTGGTTCGAATAAATACTTTCTATAAAAAAAATTGCATTGCAGAAACACAAAGAAAGACATGTAAATTGTTTATTATTTGCAAAACAAATTAATATATTTGTTCAAAAATAAAATTTAAAACAAATAAAAAAGGCAGTGGAATTGTGTAAATTGACCCTTTCAAAATATTGATTTAATATTGGACAAAGTACGTTGTTGAGATATTTCTAACATCGTCTTTGTAAAATATTTTTAATATTGTAATCAGATAATGTACAAGACCCGCTAATAAACAAGTTGTTTTTTGCGATTGTAAATAAATTATTCGTTCATTCTTTCCTTTTTGCAGGAAGAAAATTTGGGATGTTGTCTTTGAAGACGGTTATCAGTAAAGTGATTTGGAATTTCCGGATTCTACCAGATGAAACGTATGAACCAGAGTTACTTTGGGGACCTCGCTATGACTACTGCCAATGGAATGAGGATTAAACTTCTGAAAAGATAAAGTTATCGAGCAGAATAAAGAGCACAAATTAGTCTCCTTTCAATGCTATCCAGTACTCAGAGAACATGAACGGAGGGAAGGAAGGTGGACTTCAGAATAAATTGCAATATTATTCAAGGAAATTTTTATACATTAAGGAAGTATTACTGCACGTATTTAGCCATATACGTCAAACCTATTCGTGACGGAAGGGTGCAGAAAATATCGAAAATTCCGTTAAAGACAGATTTCCGTATTACCATGTTTTCAAAAGTTACCAAGCCAACGTCGTCACAAAATAATTATTTTTTAATTAAATCACACAACATATAACAAACAGTTTTTTTGAAATATTTCACATATATCTCCCTAAAAGAATCTCAATGAAAATAATTTAAAAAATGTGAATGTTTTGTCTTGTTATTTATTAATAATTATTTTTCAACATCAATACAGACTGTAGTCAATGTATTTATTATTTCATTTTTATTCTGAGAGTTAAAACACCCTTCAAGTTCTTTATGTGCATAAGTGCATCACGATATCTTCTTTCTCTCATACCCTGATGTGATTTCTAGAATTCTTTTCAGGTACTCACCTGTTGCATTGTGATCGGTGTCTTTTGTCTTTCCAGTCTTGCAAGATACTTCTTGAACGATTCCAATCACGCATTTGAATCCTTAAAATGAACCTTGCCTAATTCACGAGCAAATAAAATGGCGTGTAAAATGGGACCTGAAATCGGCACGATCTTTGCCCACGTTGCGACCAACCATTCCCGTGTACGTTCGTTAACTCTTTCGTTCTTATTTATAACAGCCCTTTCTTTGGAGAATGGAGAGTTTCCTTGGAACCATTGTCGATAATAGTTCATTTACCTTGAAAATCGTCTACACTTGTATCTTCATTATTCACAAATAGCTTGTACTGACATTCTTCCTTTGCACTCTAATGCTTCAAAAATTTCTTGTAATGTCAAGAGTTTCTTCTTCTCCAAACACATCATTCAAGGAGCACTACCACAAATACACGGTTTGTGCTTAACTAAAGATAGTTCAACCGCTTTCATTATTCACAGAAAACTATTTCACAAAAACCTCCTGGGAGAAAGAACCTAGTCATCGAAATCGGCTTCCCCTATGTGAATTTGTCAATTTCTAGCAGATCACGCTGCATGCCCTAAGCAATTGTGAAGCTCATTCCTTCGTCTGACTTCTTACCAACTGCCAGGGTGCCAGCTCAAACTAAACTGAATAATGTGCGTTTCCGCGCTTAGTAGATTCCGTTGGCAACCTGTAAAATTAAATTCATAGCAAACATATGGGACCTACTTATTTTTCCAGGTTCAGTTTCTTCGACAGATTTGCCTGTACAAGTAACGAGAAAATTTTCTAGTTGCATACACGCGAAATAATGCTAAAAAAGAGAAACAATACTCAATTTTCATATAGGAAATAATTTTCGGACAAGTTTTATTAGATTAACATAAAAAACGAAAAAGTGGTCTACCTTCAAATCTGTTTGAGAATAATTTGACGCTTTTTTGGATCAATCTATTGTCAATTCTCGCCCCAAACTTTCAGGACAGAAAATCTATCGTGGATTTATTCCAGAAGATGCTCGGGATTTCCACTTCGCTTTGCTAGATGAGAATGTGGAAGACGATGGCAATGGTTTTTCTCGGGTACCAGATTTTAAAATTGAATAATTGATGTGATACTCGTGTATGTAGATGAATAATATAGTCATAACAATAAACTATAGTTATTAAAAAGTAAAACATATTTCTTGATTCAGAACAGTAGAACTGATTATGATCCATTCTGCTTAAAGAAAAACCCACAAAACATGTAATATCTCAGTATTAGAAACTGACGGACCATTTTTGCAAAAAACGCGTGCTGTTTAATATGTTGTTAGTGTAACTAACCAATACATACACATTTATATTTCTGGATTTTTATTAGCTAATTAACTTTTAAGTCCATTTTTCACAGGCCATATTCTTTGTGTGTTGGTTTCTTTCCACGTAATGTGGTCCAAATGTCAACGCTACTAAATTGCTACATTGAAATACCATTTTATTTTTCTCCTGAGGCTTTTTCCAGCTTCAGAGGATGTCTTTTTCGGCTGTCCGTGCTGGGTACACACTATGTTCCTCATGGGGACACATTATACTTGACACTATTCTCCGTTCGCCCTAAGAAAAAAGCTGATGTAAACAAACCCGAGGTATTCATCCGCCTTGCTCCGATTCTCTATCGTCGATTCCGCTCGCACTACTTTCGGCCACGCGCGCTCGGTGTAGTCAGTGATCGCTCGAAAAGAGAACCCGACATCTGCAGAGCACTGGGCGAATATTAACATTTCTAATAGCTCCGAAAACGCATCTTTACACACATTAACAGAAACTACTTGATAGTAAAAGTAATCAAATCACTCTTAACTACCATTTTGCAAAGTTAAATTTAAAAAAAAATACGAGAAGGAAGGAGGAAGCGAATGTCAATATCTAAATTATATTTGACTGTATTAACTAATATTCACTCTTTAATATCATGCAAACAATTTACTTACGATCATTCTGCTTCAGGAAGAGGTTCAAGTCCTTCCATGTCTAAAGCAGATGATATTCCGGTAAATTCTGCAGTCAGTTCAGCGATTTTCATAGTACGAAAGTCCGGATTTTTATGCAAAAATATATTTCAAACGTTTAATACCACACGCTTTTCACCACTTCGTAATAGTTTTCAGCTGTGGTGTGTTACGGAATGACCTGGACCGCACTCCGACGTCTTTAAGCGAACGTTCCGAACTGCTTGACAAAAATCTCTAAACTGATCTGCTTCGCTTCGCCGGCCTCCCATCGTGCGTGACCGAACCTGCGTCTGTCATCAGTTCTTAAGAAATCAACAGCTCCGGTTACTACCGCACGTGCGTGGGGTGAGTTCGCCTCTCGACTCTCACGGATACATTTTTTCCGCTAGAGCTGATACCAAACAGGCGCTGGACACTTAACTGTCACCGACATCGATAACTCCTTTTCCGGAAGGGCAGGTGTCAAAGAATACAAAAAAAAACTTTAACAATTTCACAAAACTCTTGCAATGTTGCGAAACACAAAATTAAAGGCACACACTGACCAAGCGATGCTACCTGACTAACACAGAAAGAAAAAACAAATGAATGAAACATTGAAAGGTTATTAGGCACACATGGCTGGGTTGTCGAACCACATCACTGTCACAGCACCACAGCTCCTACAAATTACCCAGCTGTCTAGTAGAGGGTCTCAAATGCAGAAAGCGTGAAAAATGCCCTTCACCGCCGTGGATGCTTCATGCTCCCAGTCCACCATAGCTCCTTCCGCTTGGCCCACACTCCACCAGCTTTGTCGCCCGCTGTCCACCCGTGTTCTGATGCTGCCCCGGGTTCAGACCCGGGGCAGGGCGCAGGGGGCGGGCAGCCGGCTAGCTGGCGGCGGGGGGCGGACGCAGGCGGGGGTAGAGATAGGGCGGCGACGGCGCGATGGTGTTGGTGGCGGCGATGTAGTGACGTCACCGGTGTCGGCGGCGAGGGTAGCTGATTGCAACCTGGCTGGGCGGCGGAAGAACTGTCACATGCTTCAAGGCGCGGGGAAACAATGATTCAATTAATGTTTTCATTCCATTTCATTGATTGATTGATTGATTGATGATGTTTTTTTTAAGTGGGACGCGCGAACTTTGGAGTTGGCGCCCCCATAACACACTGGTGTAGCATGGAACTCCCATAATTTAGCGGGATTACCGCAAGGAGTGCCCAGGTGGGCGGAAGTCGCAGGAACTTGTCCGCACCGAGCGAAATGTGCCAACATTTATTCGGGCCGGGCGCATGGCGATGCTTGAGTCCGGTACCGTCCGCCTCTCACTCCCTTCCTTCAGCAACAAGCACTGAGGAGTCCACCACAGTTCTGCATTAGCTTGAGAGACTCCATTCCTACTATAAACACGTGAGGAGGGCATACAACAAACGAAAGCATAGGCGTTTGCCTAGCGTACATATTGTAATCACCTCTAACCATTACTGAATACCTCGTAACAATTATCCCTACATAGAAGTAACAAAATCACATAGAATTTGTAGCAGTGCTTAATCAAAAAATTATACCAATTAGTACAACAAGGATTTAACAAAATGCCAAGTGGCAGGCCCACGCAGTATGACCTATAAAATGATAGTGGTACGCCTGTTCACCAGGCGGCAAAGCGAAAGAAAAATCAGCTGAACATCTCTGGTCGACAGAGGGGGAAAAAGTAGAGATAATTATCATGGTTTGGGGCTTACTCGTGGGAGAATCTACCCAGTGCACATAATTTTGTACTGGTCGCAAGAACTTGCCCTGGCTAGTTCGTATTTCAACAGTACGCACGACCCCGGCTTGATCAGGGAACAATTTCTCCACTACACCTAATTTCCATTGAGAGGGCGGAGATTCCTCAATTAAAAGTACTAAATCATTACAGCTAGTGGTGGTGACTCCCTTTTCCATTTCACCCCTTCGTTGCAAGGTGTGGAGGTAATTTCGCGAAACAATATTTCCAAATTATTGCTAATTTGTTATTTAAATGGCGGAACTGTTGTGCAGGAGTAATCTGCACAAGAGGCGAGTCAGTATCTATAGGAAGAGTATTAAGCGCGTGCCCGTAGACTAAGTGATTCGGGGTTAAAATCAAATTCACATCCGTATCTGTAGACGTGACTTCAAGCGGTCTTGAGTTTAAACAAGCTTCTATTTTGGCTAAGAGGGTGTACAATGTAAGCAAGGGCACAACTTGTTGCCCTAAAGCGCGACGCAAATGGAATTTAAGACTTTTAACACAAGCCTCAGCTAACGAGTTTCGGTGAGGAGAGTAGGTGGGACAGAAGTGCCAGGAGGTACCCTGCACTGATAAAAAATTGGTGATAACCTCTAAATCCCGAGCGGAAAGAACAAAGCGATTGGCCTCTGCTAGGATACGACTAGCACTTTTGAATGTACTAGCGTTATCACTGTACATGTGCACAGGATAACCTCTTCTCGAACCAAAACGTTCAAAGGCCGCAATGAATTGAGAGGAAGATAGATTTTCGACAATTTCTAAATGCGAAGCTGTCGTGGAATGGCATATAAATACAGCAATCCAAGTCTTCTGAGACATTTTTGACCTCGTGAGAGACGGCCTTGTCAAAATTGGGCCACAATAATCTAAGGATGTGTGAGCCCATGGCCGAGAAGGATTTACGCGGCTAGGGGGCAATGAACCCATAATCTGCTCCACGGGTGCGGCGCGCCAGCGCCGGCACGTCAGACAAGCATTTATTACTTTTTTTGCTACCCGTCGTAGGGAGGGAATCCAATACTGCTGGTGCACACATCCCATCATCATTGCCAAGCCCGCATGTAGAAATGCGAGGTGTATCATTTCTAAGAAAAGGACAGTAAATTTGTGGTTAGGTGGAAGTATAATAGGATGCTTGTTTAACCTCTCCACCTGAGAATTCATTAACGGCCACCCACCCGTAAAAGCTCGTCAGGGCCTAGATAAGGATTCAAGCTAAGGAGAGATGACTTGGGAGGTAATCCCTTTTCTTTTGAAAGTGCCTTATATTCAAGGGGGTATATGTCTTGCTGAATGAGCCTTATTATAACCACTGTGGCTTCTCTCAATTCAAGGGGTGACAACCAACCCCTTCTCCGCATCTGAACCGAAGCAGGGTCAATGCGAGCAACAATTGCAGCTCGTATATTGTTAATGAATCTTAAGCATAGCGCTAACACCCTTATCAATTTGTGATATTTTGAATATCTGCTAAGCAGCACTTGAACAAATGAATTTTGGTTTTCACCTACATCTGAAGAGGGCATACTTGTTTGGTATGCAGTGAACATACAACAGAGAGCATCTACCTTACCATTATCCGCTACATCAGCATCGACAAACGGCTTGGCCCACATTGACACTGGCTGCTTCAGCCACGGCGGTCCTAAAAACCAGAGGGTACTGTGTTGCAGTGCCTGGGGGGAGGACACCACGGGTTAGCAGATCAGCGGGATTCTGTCTCGAGCTTACATGGCGCCAACAAGATAGTGGATAGGAAGCCACTATCTTTGAAACTCTATGCGCAGTGAAAGCATCCAATTTATGACTGCTTTTCACTAACCAGTGCAAAACAATAGAACTATCTGAAAAAAGATACACTTGATTAATTGAACACACAATTTTTAATGCTCTTATTACCTTCTTGGTCAATTCTACCAATAACAATGCACTACACAACTCCAAGCGAGGAATAGTCGACCCTGCCAGGGGAGCAAGTCTTGATTTAGAGCACAACAAGTGGCTATGCGCAACGGATGCAGAATCATGATTAACTAAGTATAATGCAGCTCCGTACGCCTTATGAGAGGCATCACAGAATCCTACCAGACAAGAGGGAAGGTGACCCTGGGGTAACACCTTGCGTGGGAATATAATTGATGGCAGTAAAACAATCTCATTAACCAAGGACTGCCAACAACAAGTAAGATCAGAATCAAGAGGAGTATCCCAATCCAACTGTAAAGACCACACTTTTTGCAGAAAAAGCTTCAACTTTACCAAGAAAGGATTCACAAAACCTAATGGGTCATAAATAGAGGCTATTAAGTGCAACACAACCCTTTTTGTGATACACGGGAGGTTGAAAGTGTTTGGATCGGAGTGTTTGCTGTATGTAATGCAAAGTGTGTCTTTATCAGTGTTCCAAGTCAAACCCAATATTCTGTGTGTATTGTCTGAAGCCAGAGGCGTGGAAGTGTATTGTGCGTGAGTGGTGTTGAGAGTGGCCAGAAACGATGAAGAATTGCTATTAACCTTTCTCAAATTAAAATGAGCTCCCTTTAGCACTTTACAATCCTTGAAATAACGATGCTGCCTTCTCAGCACTAGTCACTCCCAAACAGTAAGTCATCTACATAAAATCCCTGCTTGATGGCTGAAGCCACATCAGGATCAATTTCATTTATTTCCTCAGCCAACTTGTTGAGACACCTTGTACTCAGAAATGCGGAGGGGGCCATACCATAAGTAACGGTTTGCAAAGTAAAAATTTTAATAGGGTCGTGAGGGGTCTCTCTCCACAAATTCTCTGAAATTTAGTATCAGCATCATGCACCCAAACCATTCTATACATTTTCTCAATGTCTGCTGTGAAACAAACATTAAACAATCGAAATCTAAGCATGATGTCAATAAGCTCTTATTGCACGTTAGGGCCAGCGTAGAGTAGGTCGTTTAAACTTAACCCAGAAGAAGATTTGGCACTACAATTGAAGACCACGCGCAGTGGTGTAGTAGGGGATTGTGGATTCAACACACAAAAATGAGGTATAAAGTAGAAAGGAGGAGCTATCTTACTGACACATTCAACTGCATGCCCCAATTCAATGTATTCTCTCATGAACTTGACATAATTATGCCTTAATTCTCTATCTTTAGAAAATCTGTTTTCTAAAGCAAGCAAAAACTGTTTGGGCCACAAAATGTGAATTCCCAATAAATGTGGAGGACGTTTAAAAGGCAAAGATACACAAAATTGCCCATTCCCCAACCTAAAGGTGTCATCATGAAATTTTTTTTCACAAGGATGCTCCAAGTGTGAGAAGTTTTCATCACGAGAAGAGGAAATCCTCTCAGAATTCCAAACATTCTCATAATCATTGACTAAGGAAGGAGAGTGTGCAGTTAAGAAAAAGCACTGATCTGGGGGTGCCGCACTTGGCAACAGTGTGGGCAATCGATCCCCCGCAATGACATTACCAAACTTAGTATCAGAATAAAAAAGCTTTGAACAATGGCTGCTCTTCTTAGTGTTAAGCATCTGAAAAAATAAAGAAGAGCTTAATAAAATATCTAATTTTTTAGGAATAAAGAATTGGTCATCAGCCAATTTTAGGTCAGCAGGCAGCTTCAGGCAGCTAAATTAATGTTCCTCCGGGGGTGGCTTTGGAATAGCAGGGACCACTAAACATTCTATTGCCCTTTTCCAACCTACAACAACGCGAGGAGATTAACACATGAACTCTAGCATTTGAACCAGAAGTAAGAGCATTAAAAGAATGAATAGTACATTATGCCTAATCCTTTTGAGACGGAGGGCCTGTACCAGTGATTCAGTTTATCAAGGCAACTTCACTACCAGAATCAGTAATGCCCTGGCTGGCAGGGTTTGGCCCAATTCATTTGTTGCATTAACATGGCTGTAGGAAGGAGAGACCAATATTAAATGTCTGGCAAAGAACCAAGTGTGATAACGTGGAAACCTTAGTATCGTGTGGTTGTTTTGCAGTAATCTGGGTGGCAGATGCTAGTCCAGCAGAGGTTGTTGGGAGCACTAGAACAATGAGGCGATGCCAATTATTGGACATTTTGTGTTGCTTTTTGTGTAGAAAATTTATGAAGCATTGAGTGGTGGTTCTTACCACAAGTTTTACAACTTCGCTGTGAGGCAATGATGAGAAGGACCCTTCCTTCGAAGACAGTTGTAGCAGAGTTTGATTGAGAAGAGACAAAATCCCATCTCTGCTGGAGAGCCAGGGTACGAAAACGAGGGCAGGCGAAAGTGGGTGCTCTCCAGAACTGCAGGCAATGCAGGCTTGAGCTGATGACCCCTCTTCAGCTGAAACACCTGTTTGGCAGGTGAAGATTGTGTAGGGCGCTTAGATTTACTAACTGAAACAGAATTCACATCAGGATTAGCAAGAGGAGCAATGTCTAGGGCTCTTGCCCGGAGTGAAAGAAAATCTAAAACATTTTGCAATGGAACAATATCATTTTTTGCTTTAGCCAAGGAAAAATGCTTCCTTGTTTTGTTATCCAATTTACTGAGCACTAAAAAATTGTACTATTATTTCAGCCATAGGGACTGTAGTGGGAACTGCTGACATAGATAGCCAGTGAGAAGTTTCATACATTGTGCAATTCTCTTAAGGAGGAGGGCATCACCAATTTTGAGGAAGGAAAGGAGAAGAGAGCATGAATGTGCTCTTCTAAAATTTTGATTTATCATCATAACGATCTCTTAATAAAGCCCAGGCCCTGTTGAAAGGATCTGTCTGATACTGTGAGCACAGAAATCAACTTCAGAGGTTCGGCCTCGATACTACTCATTAATGCACCAACTTTTGCGAGTCCGGTATCTGGTACTGATTAATGACTAATTGAGTAAACAAATCACGAAAACGTTGCCAATTTCTATACCTCCATCAAATTTTGGAATTTTTAATGCTCGGTAGCGAGGCATGATGACACGCCGAGGCACAGTAGGAGGTTTTTCAAAGGCTCGTATTTTTCATTCAGTAGCTGTTTTACTGCCAAGTAAGCATTTTCACATTGCGAAAAAATTTTGTTCATGAATCGTGGCCAAAGAACTCTGTGGAGCTGATCGCATCCATTTTAAGAGCCTCGATATCCTTCCAAACCTCACATAACCTGTCTCGCAAGCACGCGAGACTTGCTAGCGTTGCCGGTTGCAAAGCTTTCAAATTACCTTCAATTCGTGAAATTTCCCAAATGGCAAGACTCCACACACCTTTGTGACAATCTTAATTCAACTGCACCTGGCTCCTTAGCCCGTACCTTTGACTGAGACATGGTTAAATAGCTTGCTTACTATGAAAAGAACTGAATAATTCACATAGCATTTAAAGGTATCAAGTTTCATACGCGAAAAACCATCTAAAAATTATGTACCGACATGTATTTGTTAATTGGAAGTCAACACCACTTTCATAAGCAAAATGAGCTATGTAACTATCGTCAAAATGCATTTAACCCTACAAACTTGAGAACCTAAGATAAGGAACGTGAAATATGAGGTTAGGAATGCTGCATAAGATATCCAGGAATTGGAAAGGCGTAACCAAGAACATGCTTTTAATTTGCACCATACAAACCGCATAAAACAAAGCGCACATAACACAAGTAAATGTTAACAACAGCACTGCTAATGATTCTACTGTAATTCTGCCCTTTTTTTTATTAAGAAGGCACGCGCGCGCGCGTGGGCCACGGCTACATGGCACATCGTGCCATGGAGCATCTTTCGCGCAGTCAGTGTTACCAACGAACGAACGAAATATTCGTTCCCGGGTTTCAAGGCACCATAAAATGTCAAAGAATACAAAAAAAAACTTTAACAATTTCACAAAACTCTTGCAATGTTGCGAAACACACAATTAAAGGCACACACTGACCAAGCGATGCTACCTGACTAACACAGAAAGAAAAACCAAATTAATGTAACATTGAAAGGTTACGAGGCACACATGGCTGGGTTGTCGAACCACATCACTGTCACAGCACCACAGCTCCTACAAATTACCCAGCTGTCTAGTAGAGGGTCTCAAATGCAGAAAGCGTGAAAAATGCCCTTCACCGCCGTGGATGCTTCATGCTCCCAGTCCACCATAGCTCCTTCCGCTTGGCTCACACTCCACCAGCTTTGTCGCCCGCTGTCCACCCGTGTTCTGGTGCTGCCCCGGGTTCAGACCCGGGCAGGGCGCAGGGGGGCGGGCAGCCGGCTAGCTGGCGGCGGGGGGCGGACGCAGGCGGGGGGAGAGATGGGGCGGCGACGGCGCGATGGTGTTTGGTGGCGGCGATGTAGTGACGTCACCGGTGTCGGCGGCGAGGGTAGCTAATTGCAACCTGGCCGGGCGGCGGAAGAACTGTCACATGCTTCAAGGCTCGGGGAAACAATGATTCAATTAATGTTTTCATTCCATTTCATTCATTGATTGATTGATGATGATTTTTTTTAAGTGGGACGCGCGAACTTTGGAGTTGGCGCCCCCATAACACACTGGTGTAGCATGGAACTCCCATAATTTAGCGGGATTACCGCAAGGAGTGCCTAGGTGGGGCGAAGTCGCAGGAACTTGTCCCGCACCGAGCGAAATGTGCCAACAGCAGGCGTGGGAACAATGTCACCTTATTTTGGAATCTGAGTTATAGATTGTAAGTTTCATCTGGAATTTTAACCCTTTGCGGTCCTTTCACTTTTCCGTCTTCTTCGTCTGGCGGTCCGATGTCCCGCGTCACGGGACTTTCCTTTTTCCTGGTTCTGGTCCTTTGTCCCGTGGGGCGGGGACCTATATTTAACTCTGTATTATTTCACTCGGGTAAATGGCACCAGTTTCCTGTACAACTAATTACCTTCAGAAGAGATTAGGCAGTATTTTCCTTCATTGTAGCCAGACTTCGCCCATTTTATGTTGTTTAAAATCAGTTTGCTTACGAGGTTGCAGTTGAACTTACGGTGACATCGAGAAGTAAGTGTTCGAGATTGTCGAAGCTTGAATTGTGTGGATCGGTAACAATTCTAAGGGTTAACAATCTTCAGGAAAGTAAGAATTTGAAAACATTTTCTCGAGATATTCCGAAAAGTGTGAAGAAAATGACAGTAATGATAACTCGGACTTGGTTCATACAATGCAATATACAGGCGTTATTGGTAATGAGGTGAAGCTCTCCGCAAACAAACATTAAGTTACAAAATTAATGTATTATGAATTAGGCAAATAAATTTAAATGTTTTGTTTGTAATAATACGAAAAATAATTTGAAACCTGAGTACAGTTTCTTACGCCGCGGCACGCCGGACCGGTGCAACCATCTACCTTGGGATTTAAGGGTCTGCAACGAGGAAAACGCTGTGTCCCGCCACACGGGACAAAGGACCGCAAAGGGTTAACTCCGTGAGAGAAATGAGCTACTAAATCGGAAAACTATTTTCTTAGGCACATGAACACGGCCTGAGGCGGTATCGTGTCAACTAACCAATGGCAAGCATCTCAAAGCACGTGCTATTGTTTATATCCACTATTTTCTTAGGGCGAACGGAGAATAGACACTGACACACTTGCGCGCTCCTCGACCTGTGGTCTGCAGACTCGCGAGGCCTTCCGCGACAACACACATACACGAAAGACAAGGAACAAACAACCACTGTTCACAGTTCCACTTTCAACAAACTCTTGTTTACGTATTATCTTCTGCGCTTTCGAATGAAAACAAATGTGCATTTTAAATAAAGAGTGTGAACCATGAACTTAATTTAAAACGAAAAACCTGATGAACCTAGAAGAATCTTTTAGAATACATTATTTTAATCAAGATAAAGCAGTGTTCTTATTCAATACCCTAGCATATTACAAATTACCATCCATAAATTAAGCTTAACAAAACAAAAACACTTCGGCAATAAATTTTGCAACTAACTTTGTAATGCAATACGAGAATAATATACGAATATACGAAGAAAGTTTGGTTTTGCATTTAAAGTTCCGGACCAACTTCACCACTAACAGTTAATGAAAACGAGAAAACTTTAAATGATGTACTTAAATATCATGTATTATTACTCAAATCAATCATACCCTTAATATTTTTATGATATAACTGTCAGGACAAACCAAAATGGATCATACATTATACATGCAAAAAAAACAATGAAATTAAAATACAATGAAAACATTAAAATGCAATGAAAAACAATTATCCAACTTGGGCTTCTAGCGGAAGTACAGTAGAACAGATATGGACAAATTTTAAGAACATAATTTCAGAATGCTTAGCGAAACTTCGTGCCTACCAGGAAACTACGGTACCACTCGGATCCCGTGTACTACAACAAAAAAGTGAGGCGACTGAAAAGGCATGTTAGGAAAGCATATAGTAAACGTAATATAAATAAGGAACAGAAAAATAAATTTCTACAGTTATCTAAAGACTTATTAGCTTTAAAATTATGTACCAAGAAAATTACCTTAAATTAATTCTAAACGACCGATTGACCTGTTGGCAAAATTTCTTCAAGTATGTGAAACATAAGAAAGGGAACAAAGAAAGTATTCCAGCGATCTGCGGAGCAGACGGTTCGTTAATCACAGATGACAGTAAAAAGGCGGTCTGTTTAAACAGACATTACGCTTCTGTTTTCAAGCCGAAGGATCAAACCCCAGTAAGTAAAACAACACCCGTAATAAAAACATTTCGAGTTTATGCAGGAATTATTAGAAAAAGAATTGCAAAAATTAGGAGAAATAAATCTGTAGGTCCTGATGGAATACCAGGAGAAATACTAAAACTGGGAGGGGAAGCCATGATTCCGTACCTTGCGCGGCTAATGGACGTAACTATACATAATAAAATGATTCCTCAAAATTGGAAGGAGTCAATTGTAGTACCGATTCACAAGGGAGGAGACAGAAGGGTTATTAACAACTACAGGCCTATTAGTTTGACATCAGTCGTATGCAAGCAGATGGAACACTTGATTGCAGAGTATATTAGAAAAGTTTGGAATAAAACTGATTGGCTTTTTCAAAATCAACATGGTTTTCGTCCTGGGTATTCGTGCGACAGCCAGACTATTGCTTTATGTCAGGACATAGCAGATTCATTGGACAAAGGGAGTAGGGTCGATGCAATAATATTAGATTTTTCTAAGGCATTCGATCTTGTTCCACACGGTCGTTTAATTGCCAAATTGTCAGAAACGGGATTAGATCATCGAATAATCTTGTGGATAAAAGAATTTCTTTCAGGGCGCACTCAAATAGTCAGGATAGGCGATAAGTATTCACCAAAAGTCGATGTAACTTCTGGGGTCCCCCAGGGGAGTGTGCTAGGACCACTACTATTTTTAGCGTTCATTAATGACATTGCAACTGGGATAAAATCGAAAGTTAGACTTTTTGCCGATGATTGTATAATTTATAGGAGTATTGGCTCGTCTTCGGATGTAAATGTTTTACAGAACGATCTAAACTGTTTATGGAACTGGGCGTGCAAAAATAAGATGGAATTAAATCCGGAAAAGAGTAAATTCATTTGTTATACAAAGTGTCGTTCGAATGTACACTCCAATTATGAATTAGGAACCAACGTTATACCACGTGTAAAAAGCTGTAAGTATTTGGGTATGGTCCTCAGAAGCGACTTGGACTGGTCGGATCATATTAACAAAAACGGTAAAAAAAATCCTGGACAGCACTGCATTTTGTAATGCGTATCCTAAAAAACAGTAGCCCAAATGCCCGATCCCTAGCATATACTACACTTGTTCGTCCTATTTTAGAATACGGATCAGCATGCTGGGACCCGTACAGGAAAGGGCAAATTGAGGCGTTAGATAAAATTCAAAAACGGGCCGGTAAGTTTTCAAATCATGGGCTCATTGTTGATGAACGAGAAAAATGGGAGTCCTTATCTAAGAGAAGGGAACGGGCGCGTTTATGTGTAATGTTCAAGACATACAGAGGAGACACAGCATGGGCAGATATCGGTAAAAGATTACATAAACCAGATTATAAAAGCAGAGGAGACCATCCGTGGAAAATACGATGTAGAAAACAAAGAACTGATGTAGGCAAGTTCTTTGTGAATCGCACTATAGTAGATTGGAACAAACTACCTGCAAAAGCACTAGAGGCTCTTCCTTCTAATGTAGGCAAATTTAAAAATATACTAAATTCTACTTAGATCACTATCAATACTGAGACAATTACCTTTATTATTATTCCATTACATCACGACTAACGATCTTATGAGTCGGCTGAATATAAAATCTACTCCAGGTTGCAACCAGCTACCTAAGGAGCAGATTCGGTGACTATCAGTGCCTCTACAATACTTTACGCAAAATGTGGGCTGTTCCAAATACAGCAATTTCTTGCATTTCCCAGTCTTTTGAATTACCTGGGAGTTTAGACAAGTTCTTATTCAAATTTTGCGGAACAAATCCCAGAGCTCCGATAACTATCGGGACGACCTGTGCTTTTACGCCCCACATTCGGCTGATCTCGATTTCCAAACTTTTGTATTTAAGACGTTTCTCTGCCTCCTTGGTAACGACGTTTTGATCGCAAGGTACAGCAACATCGATAAGTAAACACGATTTTTTCGCCAAATCCCGGACAACTATATCCGGTTTGTTTGCTGCTATCGTGCGATCAGTTTGAATTTGTTGGTCGTACAAGATAGTACACAATCCAACAGACGTCACCGGTTTCGGTGAGTGTTCGTACCACTTGGGGCATGTGTTTGGAACTTCGAGAGCGGTACAGATCTGCCAGTGGAGGTAGCTACACACCCTGTCATGTCTTTTAAGGTATTCTGTCTTTGCTAGGATTGGACAAGCTGAGACAATATGATCAATGGTTTCTACTTGCTCCAGGCAAATGCGGCATTTGTCATCTTGGGAAATTTTGAGAACCGCTTTATCATAATGTCGTGTTCTCAAGGCCTGATCTTGGGCAGCTATTACAAGTGCTTCCGATTCTGGCTTCATCCTTCCCCTTTTAAGCCACATAAATGATTGATCTTTATTGATCTGCACCTTGTCCATTCTTTTTAGATATTGTCCGTGGAGTGGTTTGTCTCTCCACGATTTCTTTAACATTTTTTGTTTCTCACACTTCATGTTTAGCAGCATCAGAAGTTCAGTGTCTGTGTTATTCGACGTGTCTTGCCTAGTTTTCTTCGCAATGTTCTTGCTACACTTACAATGCCTCTGTTTCCCATTCTTCGGTCAGATTTCATGACCTGCCTCATTAGAGGGTCGTCTTGATGGCTGACTACATACTTCCCCAACCCGACTATTGCGTTTTGCCAGGAGGCCTCAATTTGTCGGAGGCCTCTTCCTCCTTCCTTACGTGACACATAAAGTCTATGTATATCAGCTCGAGGGTGGGAAACATTGTTAGCAGTTTTCTGGTTTTTCGATCCATGGTGCGAATTTCTTGCTCAGTCCAGTCCACTAGTCCAAAACTGTATTCGGCTACAGGTACCGCCAAACTACCTATTGCAGATATTTTATTCCTGGAATTCAGAGCGGACTGCAGGACCAGTCTCACTCTCCTATAATACTCCCTACGAATTCTCTCTTTCATTCTGTCATTCGAGATGGTCTCACATTCTTCAATGTCCAGATATTTGTAAGTTTTACCTGGCTCAAGATCTTGAATCACAGTGTGCGTATCAATTTCAATGTTCTCAGACGTTGTGAGTTTCCCTCTTTTTAAATTGATTTTTGCACACTTGTCAAGACCAAACTTCATGCAGATGTCATTGCTAAAGTCATTCACGACAGACAGCATTTGGGAGAGAATCGCTTCATTCTTAGCAAACACTTTCAGATCATCCATGTAAAACAAATGTGATACTGACCTTTCATCACCATGGAGCTTAAAACCAAAGTCAGCCCGCGACAACTGTCTCGATAGTGGGATCAAACTAATGCAAAACAGCAGAGGGGATAGTGAATCTCCTTGAAAAATACCCCTGTTAATCTGAATACTTCTGGTTTCTACTGCTTCCTTTCCGCTGTGGATTAGTAACCTGGTACTCCAGGACTTCATACTAGCCTTGCAAAATTCAATAAGTCTAGGATGAAATCGATAGATCTCCAGAGTCTTCAAAATCCAATCGTGTGGTACACTATCAAAGGCCTTTTGATAGTCAATCCAAGCCATGCTCAAATTACGTTTGCGTTTCTTTACATCATTCAAGATGTCTTTATTCAGTAGCAAGATTTCCTTACAGCCATAAGAGCCTTTACGACATCCTTTTTGTTCAGCTGGCATTAGATGATTCTTACCTAGATGTCTATACATTTTGTCAGCTATGGCTGAAGTTATAAGTTTGTACAGTACTGGCAGACAAGTAATTGGCCTGTAGTTCTTCGCCAAAGAGCTGTCTCCCGCTTTGGGTAGCAAATACGTGATGCCGCGTGTGAGCCATTCCGGGATTTCCTTTGGGTTTTCAAAAATTTTATTAACAGCCTTTGCTAGATGATAATGTATTGCTGTTAATTTCTTAATCCAATAAATCTGGATCTTATCAATCCCGGGGGACTTCCAGTTTCCCATGTTCTTAATTGCTTGGAAGAGGTCCTCTTCCGAGAATTGGTGAGCATCTTCCACTGTTTCTACAAGTTCATCGGCAGCATCAACTTCAGATTGAAGCCAAGATGCGTCTTTGTTGTAGGATCTGCTCTCTTGCCAGATTCCTGCCCAAAATGCTTCGACGTCATCTTTTGAAGGAGTAACAGCTTTGCCATTCGGTTTTTGAGTCAGATTGCGATAGAATCTCTTCGCGTCTGTTTCAAACAACCGGTTCTGTACACGGAAATCTATTCTACGTTTGTACCTTCTTATTCGTTGAGCCCATGCTTGAATTTTCTCTTTTAGCTTCTCAACTACCATTAGCCTGCTGGTGTCATTTTCAATTTGGTATTTTTGTTCAACATTGAATATTTTTCGTTGAACTTTAGAGGTGTGCATTGATTTAGAAGATGCCTCAGCTAAGAGTGATATTTCACGCCGGGTGTCGGCTATCCGTTTCATAATTCTGTTCATCCATGGGGGTACAGAGCTGTTTACTCTGTTTTGCTGTCGGCCGTCGGTGTTCTTGGCTGGCCCCAAAATTATCTGAGATACTAGATATCCAGTTGCATATATGATGTGATTGATTTCAGTAATATCTAGATCTCTGCCTGGGGTCTCGACCACCTCATTTAAGACAGAATTCACTGTTTCTATCACTCTTTTAGCTTTGGCAGTTTCGTATATTGTCCTCAACGGTTCGCGAGATTCAAACGGAAGTTGACTAACTCTCTATCTCGCGCCGAAGGAGATTTCGCATCATGTCCTTATCGTGTAATTCATTGCCAGATGAGTTTTCACCACTGACGTGTGTTTCACTGGAAAGCGATGAACCTTCCACGGGATCATCATTTTCAAGTTCTACATGTTCGTCATGTGGATTGTTCGAGCGAAGTACATACTCCGCATTTCTCTCAATGTCAGCAAGTTGTTCTGCTGTGAATTTTCCACTGCTGAGTATGTATCGTCGTTGACTGGCAAGCTTCTTTGAGTCTAGGGTAGGTCTCATATCTGGGTTCCGCTCTCTCCATACCTTGAAAACGTCTATTTCTGAGCCCCCATTTTTCGCTTTTGCATAGTAAAAGCACCACATCACCTCCTTTAATTCATCTCTGGTCCATCTCTGACGATGGCTTCGAGCTACTGCCGGCTCTGGGTCCCTGGGACTAAGACCCGTGGGATGGCCAGACGTCGACAAGGTGACATTAGCTCGGTTTCTGAGCAGGTATGGGACATTGGTAGAACAAGGCACGTTAAGATTCATTACATTGCTTGTTCTATCCATTTTGCTCATTGGTTTGAATTGAGGATTCGCAGGACGCAAGTTCGAGTTCACAGATCACACTTAACCTTTGGGTTGTTTCCTGCCATCCGTTACTGCGACCCACAGTGGCCTCGGGGCATCCCCCCGCAGGGCCCAGCAAGGGGTCCCTCCGATCGCCAGTCGGCATTACTAAACCCTACGGGATTTTCACTGACTGCTGAAGGCGGCCTCCTTCGCTGGGTAATGCAAGGTTCGGGCCTCCACTCTAATCAGTGGCCTGGTGTGCCAACCCAGTTTCTCTCCTGTACCCTCTATGGGCCGACAGCAGGAAGTCCAAAGGTTCATGACCCTTCCCTCTCTACTTACTTCCCACTCTCCTCAAAATGGAGTACTTCTTCGTCTGACCCCTCACCTTCAACCTATTCAGCAAGGGAGGCCCTACCGGTAGCTAGGCTACCACTGACATAGCTTTAAGGCTCAAGGGGGTAATCAAGCTCCACCACCAACTCCAAGGTCGTGTACTCCCTAGATGGAGTTATTATTATTATTATTATTATTATTATTATTATTATCATTATTATTACGTATTATTATTACTGATATAAATAGCATCATTATTAACACTGCTTTAGCTTTGGTGTAATTCTTAAGTTATTATTATTGCATATAGAGTTTTTGTTATTTTTATTATTATTGTCGTGTCCGTAATACAGTGAAGTGAAGTGTTGTGTAGTGAAAGGGAAGGGAGTGTAGTGAAATGAAGGGAAGTGCAGTGTAGTGTAGTGAAGTGAAGTGTTAGTGAAACTAGAAGGCAATTTAGAGATAACTAGAAATTAATTAGAACTAGGATATCATCCTCTATTTTTAATGGTAATTATAATTGTTAATGGTTGTTATTGTTCTAATTTTGTTGTCATGTTTGCCACCGAGCATTAGCTCAAAGCGAACTAATAAATCTATCTATCTATCAAATTGTAGAGGCAACGGAAGGGAATGGCCTCGCCGCATATCACCCGGAATTTCTCGTTCAGATTACAGAAACCAGCAGTCGAAGTGCGTCTTTAAAACTCTTAATTTCTCGAAAATGTTGTTATGTAGCATATGGCGATATGTATATTTATGAACTCTTCTCTTCACGCTTGTTATGATGAGCTAAAAAAAATCTGTAGGGTTCCATTTAAAAAAACAGAAGTTGGGTCAATATCTCTGCAATAAAAAAATGCAATAGAATAATATTATGCATGACCATATGTACCCCGTGCATATAGTAGTTGTAGTGAAAACCGCATCTCAGTATCTGCAACGGTTCAGGAGAAAATTGAAGGGAACATCTTAGGTGGGCCACACGGTATAAAGACGGAAGTGCATTCACTTACAGTGGGATAATCTTTGAACCTACTGAACCAATACTGATGAAACTTTTGTGCTAGCTTGCTTTAAAGGTCTGTAGTACTACAGACTATGATTTACAATCGCAAACTTTAATATATTTACAAAATAAATACTTTTTTGGACGGTTTTCGCCTAGCATTACATCACAGATTCAAAAGTGCATCAATGTTCAATTGTTTAGCTATGCACCACCAGAGGATGACGACAGATCTACGATTGAGTTCATTACCGTTCATCACAAATTACTATAACCTCCTTGGAGAGAGCTGTTCGTTGTATCGTACTTTCCATTGTTTAACCTGAAATGTTCATATTTAGGAAAGATAATGGCAGTTTTCTTGATACTGTAATGATTTCATGTATGGCATATTCCCCAGAAACATTTATTAGACTATAATTAAGAAAACAACGTGTACGTGAATCGATAGTGGCAAGACAGAAGAACAGCGCGCCGCGGAAAGCCATATTTGACGTTTTTGAAAACGCGTCTGATTTGGGAATTTTGAAATAGTGTGACAAAACAGTAAATTAGAAATTAAATAAATAAACATTCTAGTCTTTGTCTGAACGCGATCGGACGACGGGTTCACTTGAATTTGGAATGTGATGATTTGGAGAAAGGTTCACGTGACGTGCCAAACACAATAACATGAATAGCAAAATTTTATGAAGAAACCTTAATTGGGCGACGCACAGTGGGATGAAATGCCCAAAACGTGGTTAAAATTCATTATCTCTTGCAAAATGCAAAATAATGGCTATGTTGGGGTTTATATTGGGGTTTTCGACTTCACCAAATACGAATATGGTATCAAAAATAAAAAATTCAAAATGGCGGATTCAATATGGCGGACGACATTTAAAAAAACGGGGAAGAATGCAACAAAAATGAGAGCAATGGGGTTTTCGAGCTTACTGATTGCGAGTATGATGTCAAAAATAACAAATTCAAAATGGCCGATTCAATAGGGCGCATAACATTTGAAAAAACGTGGAAGAATGCGACAAAAATGAGTATATTGTATTCTTACTTACTGTATATTCGAGCTCACTGATTACGAATATAATATCAAAATAAAAATTCAAAATGGCGGATTTAATATGGCCGATGACATTTGAAAAAACGTGAAAGAGTGCAAATATAACAAAATATTTAGTCTGATTGCGTACAACTTTAACCCCGTCGTCTGTCAGACGACGCAAGTAGTGCCGAAACAGTACCCCACCTCCTTCCCCTCACTCCCCGTTTTCAAACTATGTAGCTTCATTGTGTGACTACATTGTTGTGCTCATACGGTATACGGTATATAAACACTCGTCGTACAATACACTACTCCTTTGTACTTACGTCAGTGATATTTTTGTGCTTTATTCCCTAATACAGTAAATAATAAATACAAAATCCTTGTATTGTAGCATTTAAGTTTTGTTCTGAATCTTTAGCAATCATAATGTGACGATGACGATTGTAACAAATGTCGTGTGACGAGGTACTTCTGCTGACGCTTCTCAAAAGGCATGTGTATACAGCAAGTGTCTGCTGTGAGAGTCAAGTCATTTAGGTGTATCTTTAAAACCCTTTAACATGTAATTTATAACTCGTATAATATCATACATGATCAATTCATTAAATTTAGTGTTTCATTGTAAAAAAGGGTTATTCTTCATTTTTACCCGAAGTAGTCTGCCACACTGCGCCTTTGTAATAACGCTTGGTACAGGGCGACTTCGAAATCTAGGGTTAATGTAACATGTGGCCCAATTAGTGATATTTCCATTAAAATAAAATGAAAGTCAGTAATGCTGACTCAAATATATTGTATAACACACATGGTAAAAGTGGTTTTATTTTTCTCGTAGGATTGCACTACTCGGCCTGACGGTCTCTGTCGCAACACCTCTTTCTCGCAAAATAAAATGTAATTTTCTCTACTCGTATCATAAATAACTATTTTAGACAGTCATGAGTAAATTTAGTTACTTCAGGGCATGCGTAGCATGCTGAAAGTTTAATTTTTGGAAACGGTGCTATTTTAAGGTTGAAATTATCTGTGAATGCAACGAAGACTGCTCTGGCTTTTTGCTGCGGTCTTGTTTATTCTTTTCTAAGTTAAGCGGTACATGTTGGTAGAGAAAGTGGTATTCCCACATATTTTTTTAGTATGCTGTCAATTATGTACTATTAATATTGATTTATACAGTATTTTTATCAACAATGTATTTAAACATGTATTTAATACTTTTAATTAAGTTTAATAAAATTGGAAAAAAAACAGAATTTTGCAGCTACCGTTATAAACATGTCTCATTATCGGATTCGTGCCTATTCGTGCAATTTTATTAAATGATTGTGAAGTCAATACTATAAATATCATCAATAAATAAGAATGAACGTGGAATATTGTGGAATTTGTAACTTATCTCTACTTTTCATTCATTTTTTAAATAAATTTTCTCATTTACCGGCATGAACATTCATTTTAAAACCACGTTTAACATGAAAGAAAATAATTAAACCAGGGCTTATAAATCAGTGCATACCTTCTGTTACATGTCCCATTTTAAAATTTCAATGATTATTTTCATAGAACAAAAATATTTGCCTTTAAATTCGCACTAAAATTTCCGTCCGGCTTGGGTGACGCGGTAAAAACAATAGAGCCATATGTTCCACCTGGAATACAGCTTTTACTTGTAAGTTCCGGCCGTTCGTACCCAGGGGATTTCATAGTCCCATCAATAATGAAGCCAACCTGAAAGTTAAAAATTCTCAACTAGAAACTTTTTTTTCGAATTTGGGCCAGGTTTTAGTCATTTCATCCCACTGTGCGACGGGAGGCGTTGCAGATCGTCATTATTTAAATTTAATAAAATTATGGAAGACCTAAAAGACTTATAGCACGCAAAATTGATGATTTGAAGAAATATATGTTAATAATATTAAAAACAATTGACGAAGCGACGCATAATTTCAACATATAAATTCAGTATTTTCGGAATGTTAAGCATCAGAAAATATGTTTTGGCAATGAAACTCAGACGTTGAATAAACGCACTAATAAAGAAACATAGAGTCCTGGCAGAATGAATAATATTGTGAATTTTAGAAATTTTTTAAAGCAACAATGAAAATACAAGAATGGAATTCGCCGGCATGTTAGTGGTACGGGGTGACATGGTGAATCGCCGCAATTTTCATAACACTTTCGAGTCAGAGCTTGCGATAGTAACATCGTGTCCACGTTTGACGGTCTTGAGATTTTGAAAATTGGACTTAGAACATTTTATTAAGTGGTGCAGTGCAAATGGACACGGGAATGCATAGTGAGAATAGTTACTGACGCGGTGAGCAGTCAAAGAAAAGAAGAAGTTTATTTTGATTTGTGCTTCAAGGTCGTAATCGCGGGCAATTATAAACTTTGTGGAGGCTATGTTTTTATGAAGGAAGTCGGCGGACGCGGAATTGGTGTATGCTGACATATCGGCACGCGAATTGGCGATCGAGTTGGCAACGACGCCGTCCAGGCAGAAGACAACAAAGGGAAGTGTCCGCAGTTGTTTGCGTAATAGTCAAGCTACATTTTTTTATACAAGGTCAAGAATACTTAGGCAAATTAGTATAAACTTTTACAAGTCCATTGAAAGAAATACTGAGAAGCTTTTTTAGGAACAATGCATGCAAATTATTGCTGAACAAAGTGGTATAAAATTTTAATAGAGGTTTCATTTTATTTTATTCTCAGTATTTGATAACGTGCGTACGAGGGAAATTTAAATAATATTTTTGCAAAGAAAGGAATTCCTGAACAAGTAAAATAGAAATCAGCTGATTATTATTTATATTTGAAATGTTATTGTATTTCATGTGTTGTCGACGTTGCCAAGCGTAAGTGTGTTTATGTAATGTTGCATTGTTATATTTGCATGGTGTATCGGGATTGGGCAAGGGCTTCCCAGAACGAGGCAATTTCATGTTTTGAAAGGGAATAAATAAAAGGAGAACGGGATTTCGAAAGTCCTCTCTTTTATTACAGAAAGGTTTGTTATTATTTTTTTTAATTAATAGAAAACCTGTGCATGCTGCAGTATCAGACGCAGTTTACAGGTAATTCCCGTACGGGAGCAGCCACGACCTACGATCTACAAACAAAATTTCTGTAACCACGTGACAAGATAAATCGTAGTGATTTTGGCAGAGAATAAAGAGTTTGTGTTACTGTGGCACCATAACACGGGGCCAATTGGTAACGTAAATTAAGTAAATACTATTAATAAAACGGTTGCAGTGGCGCCCACAAATTGGGAGCGTGGCATCATTTTATCGGTTACTTGGTGCTACAACGTGGGGCCAGCTTAAAGATCAGATTAAATAAATACAGTTGTTATACGGGATTTCAGCTTGCTTTGGTCCCTAGAATTTTCAATATGGCGGCCATTCGGCCCTGCCAACTTTGAAATGTACATGAAGCTAGACTTCAGCGCTACATTCAAACATACGCAATTCGAGAAATCTGTCATCAGGAACTTCTCTCATTATAATGTTAATTTTAATCAACTGAATGTTTTGAAACAATGAATAAATTATCATTTGGATCAATTATTTTAATAATTTTCTTCTGAAACTCATAATGTTGAAATATGAGAAGTTTAATGTTTTACTTCATTTTAAAATGCAAATATAATTAGAAAGCTTTAGAAGAATAATTACATTCTTACAAAGATTGTTAATGATTGATATAATATAGAATTAATGGAAGGACATTTAAAAAAATTGAAATCAGAGTATTTCTTAAATTTTATTTGTCTCCATTTCATAATTACAATAATATATTTTATCTCAACATTCATCAGAGAAAACTAAGGAAGAAGAGTTAAAACACTATGTATTTTTTTACCAAGTAAATTTATTTCAAAGTAATTACAAACAAGTGTTTTTACAGTTAAGTTTTTTGTGAAATCTTCATCTACACTGCCCCTGATCAGATGTATAATTTGTTTTCACAATATACCCCATCCTTCTCTCTATACACAACCATAATTTTCTTAGAATACTCCACTGCATTTTTCCAATTTGTCCAAAGTTGACACCTTAAAAAATTAAAAAATGTATTCATAACACTTTATTAAATTTAAGATATTGAACCTCATTTTCCTTGTGTTAAATGTGTCAATGAATTTAGATAATTAAGATACCTTTTTAAAAGCCTGCTTCCAAAGATTTCTGGCCTTTTCCATTCAGTAGCAAGATTTTCTAAGGACATTCTTATTGAAGAATCACTTTGACTGAGATCACATATTTTCAGTGGAAACTGCATTAGGGAGTAAGCCTTGAAACAGTCTGCCCTTCAGTTCCCAGCAATTTCTCAACTATACACCTGTTGTTAATTACTTTTAACACTTGAAAAAAATTAATTTATATGATAACTGCTTAAATAATTTTAATAGAATATATGAAGGTGAATATGAAAAGATGAAAATTAAAATGCAAGAATAATAATAATAATAAGCATTTACCATGTATCCTGACAATAAATATTTTTAAAATGTTCACATTTTGCACAGAATGTTAGCAGTATTGGTCTTATTTTACTTATGATATCTACATTACAGATCTACTCATGGGCTTTCTTGCCTGGCTTCATAAATCTTTGGTCTCATTGTGTACTACATACACTCCTTTCTTTGGGTCAGCCATGACTGTAAAATATCAAAAAATGTCAACACATATAATAGTTATATAATTACATTAATACTATACAAAATATTGCATAGTGTAATGTATAATATAGGTTTACATAGTAAATACTGTCCCACATTTAAAATACTAAATATATTTCCATGGGAGGGTGAAAGTATCAAAGTATGTAATCAATAATTGTATGTTCAAAGCAATGTAAATCTGCATATGATTTATTGAATATGAATTGCAAGAGCAAAGTACCTTGTCATACATTGTTTGAAGCAGTTCTCTTTGACAGATATCATTGTTATTATTTTTACTATTAATATTATTATTACTACTAATAAGGCTGACAAAAATAGTTCTCCTGGATAATTTACATCATCTTTTCCTCTATAAACAATATACTTACTTCGATTTTCCAAACAAAATTCTTTTAAGAATTCTGAAGAAAGAAGGTTAAGATCCTTGGAAAAATAATGTATCATAATTGCCTCTGATATTCTCCCAAATTTCTTTTTCTGAAAGAACTTTCCCTGTAAAGAGTGTTTCCTATTATTCTTCTTTGCAAACTATACCCAATACAAAGTACAAAAATATACACTCATATGTTGAATGTTACCATCATGAGTTTTTTTATAGATGAATGTTGCAATTGCTTTCTTCACAACCATCTAAGTGATCTGATTGAGTACTGACTTCACAATACTGAAAGAATATTGTGAAGTCGATATGAACTGCATTTTAGAGATTCACATATGTTATTCACATAATATTAATTTTTTCACATATGACTTTATTATTAGACCAAACACCATGAATTAAAATATGTTCAATCACCGTGTGTGCTACATTTCCCAATTTATAGATATAACCAAAAATATACAAAATACCTGCATGTGGTAATGCACAATCTATTCCATAGTACAAAAATTTAAGATTTGTTGGTTGTTATGTTTCATAAACATCGTACCTGAAATAAATATGCCACTTCGCATGTACGTTCGGAATTCGTTTTCATAATCTATTCTCGTTCTAATTCGCTTTGAAATTCTCAAATAGAGCAATGACATTGTATCTTGCTGCACTATTTAATATTCATTGTTTAACTTTTACACGATTTGCATGTGTCATTTTAACACATGTGAATTGTTTCCACTGTCTCGTTTAAAACTTCAAGAGCAAATATGCGATAAGAATATCAAATCAAAACGACAAATTCAATTTAAAAATTGTAAATATGCTTCTACGCCAGCTTCTACACGTGCAAGAGTGCAGTTTTGAACATGTTGGTAGAAAATAAAACAAATGAAAAAATGCCAACCCCAGCTAAACAAAGTCTATTTCGGCGTGTATGTGCCAACACATGGGGAGTTTCGTTGACGGTTGACTCCTCTGAAATGGACCTGTACTAAACTTAAAGTGTAACGAAAAGTTCCTAAGACAATGGCGGTAGTATAACGGTGATATTCATGAAGTTGGTAT
>JAHLJT010002630.1:3319176-3457135 GCA_031308135.1 Acheta domesticus
AAAACAGATAATTAAAATATTCGAAATAGTTACGAATACTTAACAGGATTCGAAATTCCATTTTCGCTTAACAATGTGGAATCATGAGGCAAATAACATACCGTTGGGAAATTGTCTATAATATTTTTAGTTTTCCAGAAATTTATAATCTTTGATTTTTTAAAATAGAACTATTATTTTTCACCAGCAAATGGTAGATCATGAAAAAGGAATTAAATTATGTATCCTATGTTAGTTATTTTGATAGTAATTGAGCATAAAACTAGACTTTCTGAATGTGAATTTTGAATTAAACTGACAATATTTCGTGTAACAGCCGTTGCAACTCTCGCCTTCGGGGAAAGTGGCCTTCGCGGCGTCGAGACAGGTTCGTGGAGACAGGGAGTGTGAGAGGGGTGGTCGTGAAGGATAGAAGCGTAACTGCAGGAATTCTGGTCTTGACGATAAAGGTCACGGTGAGAAACATCAATTTTAACGATGCACTTGCAGAACATCACATTAATTTTAGTAACCTGTGTTCACCTAGACATACACCCATTTGCATCTCGGGCGGACGCCTAATCGTGAACTGTTTTCCACCTCGGACTCTTGCTAAATTCTAAGTTTTACTTTCGTGTCGAAGAATATTTCAGAGTCGAATGCTCTTCAATACTGCTGGCGAAATATTTATAAGTTTCACTCCGCCACTGTGAAAAATATTTCAGAGCCCTAATTCCGCATCAACCGAAATAATTCACAATGTCCAACATTTGTGTTCGAAGAAAATTACAAAGTCCTACTTCACACCCCCGCAGCTAATTTAAGCCCATGTGCTCTGTCCGAAGCTCTCGTCGCATAGATGACCGGTCTCCGACTGCGCCCCAGGTGACAACTTACCAATTGTTTTACCCACAATTCTATTACTTCCGGTTAGTTCGCCTACACAAATGTTTAGTACCTTTCTGCACAACTCGGCTGATTTCAGCGCTCGGGTTTGCAGATACGGGAACCTTCCCCCAGATTATTTATACGGTCTTGTAACGTCACACTCTGCCAACAATTTTTTTTGTAGGATCTTCGTTACAATTACTGTAACTAACTTTTTTTTAAAGTAGTAACACTTCATTCTTAGTTTCTTTTAGTTTTATTTTAAATTCTTGTAAAATATAAGTTAATATTTTATTTCTTTCACTTTGTACAATTATCTCTTACGTATTTCCGTTATAGGAACAAGTTTTTTTTCGTTCAATTCTCCTCTCTATATGTCCTCAATCGCCGTTGCTAACCTCGTTCTCTTAACAACCTCGGTACATCATATCTTTCTTATTTACCAATAACAATGTAAAAAATGTAAATAAACATTGGAATTGTGCGAAACGTTACAGATCACATAGCCCTCGGCGGTCGTCAATATTTATTGTATTTCCGTACCATTTCCCAAGCGTTTGTCCTTAATATTTTATACTTGATTTTTGGTATATCACACTATACGTGAACACTGGAACATATTCAAAATCCTTGTAATTGTATGTGATAATCACTGAACTACAAGTTAGGAAAATGAGTGTGCTAGCGTATACAGTCCACTAATAACTTTAATTTTAAATCGTATAAGCCCGCTAATGATAAGCAGATTTCTTTAATGTTACTTTTCAAAAATTATTATATTATATATTCGAGAAGAACTGCGTGCTTCCCAATATTTTTTTTTTGCACACCTGAGTTCGCACGCCTTGAAAGCGCGAATGTTAAAGGAAATGCATTCTAATTCTATATATTTATTTTACAGAGCGCAGAAAGAGCTGTCCGTCGCCTAAGATCACCATGGTTCTACATTGATAAAATTTATAATATATCTTTCTCCAGGACACAGAGCGTTAGAATTTTTAAATTTTGGTCGCAGTATGCAAGCTACGTAAATATTCTTTCTAATACCAAAACTTCTTAATAGGTATGCAGTGAAATAATTAATTAAAAACAACCATTGCAAAACATGTTTATGAACCACATTGGCATTCTTCCTTTTAAGAAATATTTCCTTGTGATATCTCAATTAAAGTGTTACATCATGACAAATTTCGTACATCATGACACTTTTCTGTACATCAAGACAAATGTCTGTAAATGGTTAGCGTATTTGAGATGACAAATGAAAATTGAACAACAAAGATCGACTCAGCTGCGATTATTTTTCAGAAGGAGATTCACATATTGTATCGAGGACTTTCAAAAAGAGAGAAAAATGAAAGGTTATCTAAGTAAATGGGACTTAAATGTAAGAGAAGAAAAAACTACTTATATTACTTTTACCCCTTCTTAAAATGAATTGCCTTGAATAAAGAAACTAGAGATGCTACAGAACAGCCCGGACTTTCTCGTACTAGTTTTCTTATTTCTTTGGTCTGAGCTAACTTTTCGGAATTTTGCTAGCCGCTATCTATTGCCCCCAAGTATTTTTTTAATTTTTCAATTTTCGGTTTCGTAATGGTAGAACATGGTATTACTTTAAGAATAATATAGAAGAGTAGAAGCTCGTCATATAAAAACTTTCATTGAAAAATTTGGAGTAAATTTATAAAAAATATCGTTTAAGCTGTAGTGTAAATGCGACATTTAATGCTCTTTTTCACAGAAATTTTTTTGAGTTTTCGAAAAACGTTTTTGAAGTTATTTGAAGCACATCCACTCACAATATATTAAGGTATAGAAATTGCTCGAAATATGCATATTAAAGGTGTGAAATGAATATTTTTAAAAAATACATTTTTGTTAATTTTTTTCAAAAACAGAAAAGAACTTTTATTTCATATCATATTAAACCATGCAAATAGCACTATATCTACGACAAGTTTGACGAAATATTTTGGAGTGGTTTTTGAAAAAATGGCATTTGAATTTTTCAGAAAATGGGGAAATTTGAGCTCGGTTTTCACAGAAAAGTTTCGAGTTTGCGTGACAACTTTATAATAATCATTTAGAGCACATGTACTCGTATATTCAATAATGTGACGAAATTGACGCTAGTGTCAATATTAACGACGTGAGAGGCTAGTGAAAAAAAGTTCACTTTTGTTAATTTTGAAATAACAAAAGAATAGAGTAGAATAGCGTTTTGTATCATCCTATTGTGTATTTAGCACCATCTTTACCAAAAGTTTAAAGGGAAAAGATTGGAAAAATTTAAAAAAATTTTGCTTTATTTTTAATATTGGCACACATTACACGCAATACTGCGCGAAAAAAATACTTAAAATTTTCGAATACTGTTCAGGATATTAATAAAAAAATTAAATATAGGGGGGAAAATTGTTACTTCAGGGAAAAATCTCTATCTTCAATTTTTGTTGTTGTAGGAAGATGCCGAAAAAATTTAAAACTTTCAAAACTTTCGAAACTGAAAGTTACAGTGAAAGATCGAACCCTTGCTTCCTTTTAATTGTACACTCTACTTCTGACAAGAAATTTAAAGAAAAAGTTTGGAGCAATTTTGAGACAATTTTTAAAATGTCCCAGGGGGTTTCTTGTACAAATAATCCAAATTTTAAATAATGTTTTTCAAAGTCGCATATTTTTGACTTGGGCCAGATTTAAAGGGATTTATTTAATTTGGAAAGAAGCCTACTCTTGTTTTAGTAGCTAGTGTTGTTCACAACACACCGGACGGATAGACGGACGGCCAAACGGACGGATGAACGTTTTGAAATCAACCTCTTATCGGTATTAGGGGACCCCAAAACGTGTATTTCAGTTGTTATCTGGGAAATAGATTTTCCTCACATTACAAAACCTTCCTCTATGCTTCGTATATTCCTCCGTATGTACGTACGTATACGAAAAAGGAAACCGGACAAAAAGTCACAACAACATAATTTTAGATATCTCAGTTTTCTGCCCTTGTAAATGAACCCCTTACTTGCTATTAAACATTTATACATACTTGCTTACATTAATACATTACTTGCTATTAAAAAGTAAAAAGCATGTTTGCATTTTCGTTTATGATAAATATTTCATTTATGAATAAATATCAGATTTCTTCAAGCCTATTTATTTGCAGATCTTTGAGCAGCGGAAAGAGCTACTTCGTGCGAGAGCTGATAGTTTTCTGAAGAAGGGGAATTTCAAGAAGGACGAGAACAAGCTAGAAGCCTCTAATGATGCTACCAGCGAAAACCGATGCAGATCCAAACAAAAAGCAGTTCAATATATTCGTAGATACTCTGCTACAGGAAAATGGAAAGTCTATTTCTTATCAGAGCGTATTGGATGAAATGCTGACATTCTTACTGGCAGTAAGTTCCTTACTAAAATGTCTGAAATACTCGCACCAGAAAAAGCATAGACTATCAGAAATGATGTAATGAAGATAATGAAGTCAATTTCCTGCCCAACTTCTTGATAAATCAATTTTTAGATTAAAATAAATTAAAAGATGTTATATCCAGCAGGAGAGGGTTATTGCAATAAATAATCTCTATTCTCAAAGAAATATGAAATAATATACACATTCTAACATTCGTGACATAATTTAAAAACACCTCTGAAAATACGATCAGGAAGTGAAGGATTTTTAGAACAGGCGATTGATTTTGACGCCCAATTACCCCGTAAATATTCAAATTTTCGTAAATTTCAACGTGACCTTATTTGAATATGTTTTTGATAAATACCTATCATTACGAAAAATGCATCTTCACAACTGTAGCAGAAATAGGGTGATTTTATTTGTTTTTGCAAAATCAGGCATTTGAACCAAAATGATATCTGTACCATTCTCTTATACTTTCTTTATATTATCTAAGGTGCCAATTTAATCAAGAAATGTTGTGCAGTTTTTAAGAAAAAAATGGTTTGAAATAAATAAAAATTGACACGAGTTTTAAATAAATAAAATCCGGCACATAATTTCGCAAAAAATATGCAAGTTCTTGAAAAATCGGACGTGGCCTTATTTGAAGATCTTTTTTTGATGAACACATTTTATGAAGAAAACAAATTGTATCTTCATAATTGTAGTTGTAGGAAGACGCCGAAAAAATATTGAGTTTTTTCAATTTCCGAAAAATCAGAGTTTTCAAACATTGCAATTCCCTTAAACGTTCTTCAGACTATCCAAAGAAATTTAATGAAAATTGTTGGCGCCTTTTTGAAAATTTTTTCCAAAAGGTGTCAAGAGCTTCATGTAAAGTACCCCTCAAAATTAATATCGGTTTCATATCAAGGGGCCACGACATCAGCCAAATCGATCGGGGATTATCAATTTTGCAGAAAATCGGCGAACGGTCCGCTAGCTTTGTTCAAAGACAGACGGATGTTTTGCCGTCAATTGATTTTTCGGTATCAAGAAGACATTAAACATGGATAATGATTGCACCACGCATTAGTTTCTTATCTAAATTTAGCAACTGGATTAGTCCACTTTTTCGTTACCGGAGCTTTGTAATTCGAGTTTTTCTGCCGAAAATCCGCCTTTTTTTCGCGGAGCATTACTTAACTTTCTCTTCTTAAGAAGTTCCTTCTTAAGCGCGAGAAAGTAAAAATTAACATCATTCTCGACAACTTGTTTTGAAATCTGGCTTTCAACGGCCTCATTGACGTCATTCTAGCAATGGACTTCCTATGTTTGATGACGTTGGCAAAGAGGGCTTTGTAATAAATTCAAATTGACAAAGATGAAGTCCATTTATTAATCCACTAATAATGTAAACAACACTAGCATTCCCACAACTTTCGTATTCTATTCGTATTGTTAATTGTGTGAGAGATGCCGATGTGCACTCTTAGCTGTAAAATTATGTATTCTATGAGGACTCTGTCAAAAATAATGAACTTTTAATAAATTTTTATGTTTTTTCCTTCAGGGTGTTGATACATCCGCCATCACTCTGCAGTTCGCACTTTACTTTTTAGCCAAAAACCCACATGTTCAGGTAAGTTCCTTGTTGGATTTAACAATATGATTAATCCGAAATCACAACGTTAGACAGTATGTTTATTTTATTTATGTAAAGTCACGCAAACTGTGTGGGACGTACAGTGGGCGATATTACTACAAGAAGGGACCACTTTGACAGCTCCACCTTGGCCACTGTTGCCAACATTTCGGTAGGTTATGTCCATGCACTCATTTTCTCAGTGCGTTCCTATACAGACAGCTCTTTGTAAATGGATTCATCATATCTCTTGCAATGTCACCACCCTGCATGACGTTCATTTGTTTCCTGCTCAGTCAAACTGGTTGCTCCATTCTTAGTTGCTTCTCTATGTTGATGAATTAATTCTGGTTACATTATTATTATAAATCTTATTTATTATATTTACTGACATCATTTAACTTTACGCGTCTCCTTTTATATCATTTCCTTGATACATTAAACCACTCATTTGTTTGTCTCCCCTGACACAATTTACACAATTCTACGACGTGAAGCTCACACAATACAGTACTCCATGCCCGAAACCCTTATAAAACACGTGTGTTTTCTTGAATTATTGCAGAGTATTCTTGAGTGAACCGGTTAAGAATCGTGTCAATTGGTTTGTCTTCTCGAAGGGAATAAAAACAGCTATTGATAACCCTTGTAGGTGCCGTAAGTGGTACCGTAGTAGGTTGGACCCGTTGTAGGTGGCCAAAACCAATTTTACAAGCCTAAAACTGGAAAAACACAGCTTTTAGGGAAGTTTCGTGAACTCTTGAGAATGGATCCGCACATATGATATTTTTCAGGAAAAGGCCCTGAGCGAACTTCAGAATATATTCGACGTTGCTGGATCTACGGAAGTGACTTCGGATGCGCTCCAACGTATGCAGTACGTGGAGATGATTGTGAAGGAAACGCTTAGAATGCACCCACCCGTCTTCTTCTTTTTGAGAAAAGCAGGCGTTGACACTCCTCTCGTTTCCTGTGAGTATATGAAAGGCGCTAATGTTTTATACGAATCTTACTTCAGGACAATTTTTCGATCAGTCGAAGAAAATATTCTGTGACGAACTCGTCCGCCTGATTCGGCCACTCATTTCCAGAATCTCCGTATCCTTCACAAAACAGCCCATGCGTTTGACTCAATTGCCCATCATTTCTCGTAGAGTGAGCATCATCCCACACATTCCATTCTGAACATTTTGAAAAAATCGATTTAGTGAACCGGCTGCGATAGCTCTATGGTAAGAACGTTGCTCATAGCCAGGTGGAATTCAACCTTGGTCTGGAGGAGAATGCTAGCATCCGGCCGCTCCAATGAATAGTTTTGTCGTTTTCCGAAGTTTTCGCTACCAATATCAGACGAATGCCGGAGCAGTAAGCTCAGAAGGCAAGAACCGCACGTGATCTTTCCTTCCTCGTACTCACATCATGCACCAAGTTATCCGCCTGGAGAGCAGTCGGTAGACTCGTGCTTGTCCCGGATGGTCGGGGTCTGCTGGAGAAGCAACCTCAAGGAGAAAACCCCGGAAGCCGACATGTAGCTGTCCGAGGATATGAATGAAGAACAAGGCCTTTCGGGCTTTTCCGATAAAGAAACCTCCCCCGTCTTCAGATTTCAAAACTGTCTTAAATCCTTATTAACATAAATTTTCACAACAATTATGTTAATAAATACATTCGAGACATTATGTATTAACAACAATAGGCGGCAATTATCTTTAGAATGTATTATTTTTTGTAGGAAGGGAATGTATTATTTTTGTACGTTCCGCTGTTGGATCAGCCATAGCAACGGTGCCACGTGTTTCGGTTGTCGATCATACTGTGCTCAGAAAGAATGCGTCCCATTTGTTTACTTGTATTTCCGTGTTTCATTGTGTTGGAATTGCTATTTATGGTTTAATCACGTCAAAGTTAAATATAATTGCGTTTACTTTCCTTCATTTGGGTTTGTAGGGTGTAGTAAATTTATTAATTTACTTTTTTGTCTTTTTAATTTCTTTTTCATTAGAAAATTAATTAAAAACATATGATCTACTATTGAGGCGCGAGGGAGCTCGGTTTTACTAGAATCAGATCAGTTTTATCAGGTAGTTTCGACTTCTTTTGCCGTCGAAGGGATTTTAAATATTTTTTTCGTAATACAAAATATCTGTACTGATAGTAAGGGGACAACAGCCTTGGCCTTTTCGCAACTCCATGTAGTTGGCTTGTGTTTTAAATATTGAAATTGAAATAGTGAAGCATGTTAAATTAATATTTCTATGTGCTATTTAATGGCACATTTCGAAGCACAAACGGCGTGAGAAGCTTACAGAAATGTTCCGTGTGTACCGGAGTCTTATAAGAATAGTTTTGGATTTGAGAAAAAGGAGGAAAATACGTTTTCATAAAATTGGAATGTTCGAGACAAACTAATTTAACGCCAAACTAGCGCTCCGCCCTTTCGTGGGATTCGTCAACATCGTCGAGCGGGTAATTTTTGGTTCAAACAATACAGCAGAAAAGCGCCACATTTGGCATCACTGTCACCGTAACAGACCGTTCTTCATTCTTAACCTCCGACGCGCCGTAGACAGCGGATCGCATGTTCCAGAGGGAGAGAAGAACCTATACCTCTCGGGAAATAACATGCACTACACTTACCGGACTAAATGCATTGTTTTGTGTTTGTTTATTGAGTACTAAATAAGCCATCATGGGTCCCAAGAATCCTCAGATTACAAACTGTTTTAATAAAGGTGAGGAAGACGTCACAATTCGTAATATTGAATGTAGTTTTGTTAAAGGTTTTGGGATATTAGTAACGTGTTAATCAAATATCGATTATTTGTTACATATGCATGACGTAAGTTACAGTACATTTGTTTTTTGTCAGATTTTTTCAAAGGCATTGTTCATGAAAACGGACGTTCCATTGTAACGTAACTTATATCAACCTCCGAATTAATGTGTGTTTTGTTGTTTTTTTGCAGCCGATCTCGTTGTTCCTGCAGGAGCTAATGTGGTTATATCTCCAAGGACTGTGCATATGAACCCCCAGTTGTACCCAGATCCACAGGTTTTTGACCCAGAAAGATTTTCTCCTGAGAACTCTGCCGAACGAGACTCATTCGCCTTCATTCCGTTTTCTGCAGGAAAACGTTCTTGCCTTGGTACGTACAATTTATATAAGGTCATGTGATTTTTTAAAACAAAAACAGTTTTGTGTATTGCTTAAAGTAAAGATATTGAGTATTTTTTGTGAGAAACTGCTCTTTTTTTCAATTGTTTCCTCGGATAGGGCCAAAGATACTTAAAAATGTCGCTTGATTTTCATTTTACTCTCTGATTTTACGAAAATTTTGAAAGTTAGAAACGACGCGAAAAATATGTACTGTTGTAGCAACACTATTTTCAACCTTTCACTAATAGAGATACATCCTTTGTTTTGTTTTTTTTTCATTTCTTCTCCTTCGACATACTTGTCTTTCGAAGAGGTCAAATTATGCAGTACATAGTTTTTGACTTTTGGGGTATGACCATCTATAAGCAGTGGTTTTAATTCCTCGGAAGAATGTAAACATTGTGCCAAAGTAAAAGAAGCGAGGTTGAAGACTGTAAGGTGATGCATTGTTGAGTGAAATGCGCGGGAGTTAATTGCATCTCACTTCAATTTCCTTCCTAGTCAGGCCTGTGGGGAGAGAGGGGGAGTCCGTGTAGCCAGACAAAGCGATGCACCAGGTGGAGCGCCCATGGAAGGCAATTCACATGTCATGAACCAATTACTGGCGTAATACATGATGCCACTAATTCTGGCATGATAGCCTTGCTGTTTTCATAACTCAGCACGGAGTGAGAGAGCAAATATCGCACAATAAGTAAGTTGTAGAGTAGCACACACGAGTTCAGTTACGTGTGAATTGTAGCAGAGTTAAGTATATGTTCCAGTGTGCGTATTACGTATAAATTAGTAATGGAGCAAATAAAAAAGTCACTGAAGATAACACAGTACAGGCTCATGCAACACAGTACGCAGTAGCCGAAGCAATGTACAGTCAAACATTAATGCGAATTTTACACGTTCCGAGATTGCACAACGTGAAAAAATTACTCGCTGTCACATATGTAGACGTGGAGTAGTAGTTGTAGCGTCGCACTTAACTGTTGTGGCACGATGAACAATGTTTAAAAATGTATTTGCAAGGTTGCGTCATACATGAAGCCTAGAGCATCACAGCGACTGCGCCGTATAGGAACTAGCTCCGGACTGTGCGAATTTAAAACGTTGCGAGATTGCATAACGTGAAGAAATTACTCACTGTCACATATAAAGACGTGGAGTAGTAGTAGCGTCTCCCTTAACAACTGTTGTGGCACGACGAACAATGTTTAAACGTGCATTTGCAATGTTGCGTCATACACGGAGCTGAGAGCGTGACGGTGACCGCGCCGTATAACAGACTGCTCAAGACTGAAGTTTGTTTGAAGTGCTCCCGTCTGTGCAGCGGCGTCTCGCGCGCGAACCGACAAGAGCCAGTCGGAAGTGGCGTCGTATTGTAACAAATGTTGTTCCTCACGTTGTTAATTGAAGGACATTACATCAAAATGCATGTTATTAAATATTAAGAATTTACTTGCATATTGCATGATTAAGTTCGCAAACGATATAATAGTGCATTCCACTGACTGCTGTTATTCCCGTAGGTGTCACTGGGGGCGGAGAGTTCTGAGAACGGCCGGGCAGAGCGCAGCTGTGTTGAACTGAGATCGTGCATTCGTATCAATGTCGTTGAAATAAAATACATACAGAATAAAAATGTACAATAACTTATATACAAATATATATATATATATATATATATATATATATATATATATTGAAACGAATTGTTATCACTAATACGATAACAATGCGTTCCGATGCATATCATACGTTTGAACTGCGCGGCAGAGGCCGGCACGCCGGCGGAGGCGGGGGCCAGAGCCGGTTCAGCGCGAAGAACCGGAGGCCACGAATCACGAGCACGGGATCGGAGTAGAGCAATGGCGGAGGTAGAGGACGGACGTTTGCGTAACGTGCGGAAGGAAGAGTGAACAGTGGCGGAGAGAGATTCATGGAGTGCAGACGTGCGGGGAAGTACGGAACATCTACCGGAGAGAACAATGAAAGTGAGCGTTGTGCAATAGATCTGGGAAAGCGTTGTGGGAAAGGAAGTGTGTTATAAAAGTGGAAGCGTTAGTTGAGAAGTGAGACGAGACAAAACAGGCACAAGAGAGTGGAGTATCACCAGCGGTGAATGGTCAACACGTGGAGTGAGCAGAACAGTGTAGAGGAATGGAACAAGGTATACAAGTATTCGACATCATTAAGTGCAATTAAGGTGAGCAGTCGACGACAATTACAATAAAAGCTAGAAACTGTGATATAAGAGAACGAGAAAACAGAAGTTGGGGAGGACAACGTACCGATGCAGTCGAAACGTTCTGGTTACGTTTCGAAGTAGACCACTGCGACCACGAGTGGGGTAAGAAGCGACCGGCGGCGGCGAAACGTCGGCCGCCCTTCCGAGCGCAGCCGAAGGAAGCGGAATTACCCGAAGGGCGAGTTGGCGCGACAAGACACGTCAGAAGAAAACGCGTAGAACAAGTGGCAGGAACGGCACTGCGGGGCTCCCCTCCACGCGCTGGCTTCCTGCGGCGCGTGGCGTCGGCCCGACGGCGGAGGGGCGAGCATGAGACGACGTGATTTAGACTGAAGTGTCGTGAGTAAAAGCGGTCGGGAGGTTGGGAGGGGAATTAATTACCCAGTAACTAACAGTGATCTCGAGTTGAGGCCCCCCCAAATATCGGAATCAGAATAAAGTAGTGATGCCCCGGGACAACAGGGAAATTGTAAATGCGATGTAATCTAGCACGGGGAAGAAACAGAGTAAATGCTCCTGTGAGCACCAAAGGCAACCAATTTTGTATGGTGATTGTTTATGTAATAAAAAAGTTCTTGTTACCCTCAAGTTTCCAGTGCGCACGTGATTGGATCCGGAGCCCATTCCCGAATAAGAATTCCTGTCCCCCTCTTTTTATCATAAATCTTGTGTGAGTCAATCTACGACTCGTCTCAATATATATATATATATATATATATATATATATATATATATATATATATAGTAAAATCTCTCTAAACCGAAACCTGAACAAGCCGGAAACCTGCCTTAACCGGAAAATTTCTTCAGCCCATGAAGATAAACGGAGTTTTACACAGCATAAAACGGAATCTGTCCAACGCGGAAACGGAACGCTTTTTCATGTCCTGCAGGGGGAAAATACCTTCGTAAAACGGAATTTCTGTTAATTTAATGCAGCTCGCAGGGAGACGCGAGATACTCTAAATGGAATGAATGCATATGCAAGCCTGTTTTAATCTCTGTCCATGGTATATGAGTTTCACACGTGGCAAACGTACAGTGAAGGAAAGGGTCTTCCGCTGTTTTCATAGAATTCGACCTTGGGGTCATTTGTTTCTCAAGGCGTAGGCCTTAGGGGAATTCCCTCTCTCCCGACTCTCTAAGCTTGGGTATGTGTACGGGAATGGCTTCATATCACGTTTCTCTCTGTTTCGCGTTGAGAACGTAACCCCTTGACCAAAGCCGCATTGCTCAAGGCCATACAAGGATGTCAGATAGACCCAGTACTCTGGGCTGTGACACACTGTGCGCTGAAAGAGTCTGCGAGAAGTCTGGGTGCAGCCACTAGCTAATGATGTGGTGTGTTTGTACGAGTTTCACAATCAGTTTGACAATGATTGAAAAAAAACGAAAAAAAATTAAACTCTAAATATTAAAATTTGGCGACTTTGGAAAACAATTTAAAAGGTGTTAGAAAGAGACCAAAATGCAAAACCTCTAGATTATTGTTCGAAAAAAATATAGCCTATTATTTCAATGAACAAGTCGTGAAGTATTTCCTTTTATCGAATTGTCAATATATATATATATATTGTGACCGTCGGTCCCCTTGTCGGTCTCTCGGGATGCACATATCATAAAATTTTTGGTTCATTAGGGTACAGGGATTCTTTTAGGTGGATCCTTTAATCAGCATGTCCGAATTCGATAATTCTATTATTACACAGACAAGGATTTATTGAGAATAACAATTTACATTAATAACACAAGTAACATTACCAAGATGATCGTAGATCATTAATGAACACTAATTAAACACTTTTATATTATATGTCTGATTGTTCCTATTGTTTACATTTATTATTCCCGTTCATAATATTTCCATCTCTGAAACTGCATGCCTTCCACTCTCATCACAGACACTGTTACTTTTCTTTATCACTCCAATGAGCATGCTGAACCGGCATGTCCCCTATATCGGACCCCATCCATTCTTATTTATAACTATCGTTACTTATCTGAACTTTCCACTAGCTGCCTTTCTCGCGAAGCCACGCCACGTGCTGTTCCCCGTTGCCGCTGCCGCGAGGTGGCCTTGGCGCCGCCGTCGCTCTGCGTCTGCACACGTGTCGCTAACGGTCCGTTCTAGCACACCGGCGTTGTATCCGCCACCAATTTCTCTTCACACACGTTGGAATTCCAGTTTCGGCTTACAGGTCCCCCCACAATTCGGTTCCGCACCCGCACAGCTACGTCGACTTGTCACAAATGCAGTATCGCCCACGTGTCTATCCAACGTTGCACTTCTATAACTAAATTTCGTGATTTTATCTTTTCTAACACATTTATAACAATCCTTAATCACTTTCCTTACTGAGTTTGTTACACTTCTCATTCCTTTGACCACACATTACCCCGATTAGTCCCGATTTCTTCCACAACATCCTCACATCGCTCCTCTGTCGTCTCCTCCACTCGTTACCTGTCCGCGGTCGATTCATTGTCTGCGCGCCACTTTCAAATGCTGTGATTTACCTAATGCTGGTGTTTTGACCATACGGTCAAAAAAAAAAATATATATACAGGGTGAGTCACGTAACTTTAGCACCTCCTGTAACTTTTGAACGGTTGAAGTTATTGCAATGCAGTTTTCACGAAAGTGCATGAGGGAAAGGGGCTAATTGATACGTGCATTAATTTCTATTTTATCACTTGTAATTTACGAGATTTTTTAGGTAACTTTGTTTTTTTCAAATGGAACTATACATATTTTTTCAGTCCGCCATGACGAGCGTAAAAAGACGAATCCAATGATGTACATATTGTCATATGTTAGATAAGGATTTTTTTGATTAATTTTGATTTTGGCGACCGAGGTTTAACGGACGTTTTGAATAGTCCACCACACAAGGTCATGCAGCGCTCCACCAGCACACGTGCGCCCGGCGAAGGGAAGGGAAAGGGAGGGATCTTATTTGAAAATACGAAACATATTATTCCAAGTATTCACAAAACCATTGCAGTTTTTTCCTGAACTGTGCTTTCCATCCTTCTGCATTTTCACATTTTCGTCTTTCTTTGATTGAAGGAATTAAAGGATGGAAAATAAGAATTTGTCATCAGTTTGTATTGTAATAAAATTGTTTATAACTTCAACTCCATTTAATGGGATTTCATAAGATACGTAGTAATGGGATCTTGAAACAAAGCACAATAAGAATAAATAATTAAAACTGTACAAAAATATATTGTATATTTTGAGCAAACAATTTCAATGTTAATACGAATATAATAATAACTTAGGGATAGAAATAATCTTATTTCAATAAATACTACTTAAGACAAATCCGTATTTTCAATCCCTAAGAAACCCAAATTACTGAAAATGGATTAAGATGAAAAGGAGAGTTCAGGAAAAAGTGCAACAGTTTTGTGAATATTTTTCGTATCCTCAAGTACTTAAATCCCTTTCCTTCCCCGACCCCGCGTTTGCTGGGGGAGCGCTGCGTGACCTTGTGGGGCTGACAGTTACAATGAAAATATCCGTTAAACACTAGTCGCAAAAAAATCTCAATTACTCAAAAAAATATTGTCACATATTAACATATGACAATATTTATATCTTTGGATTCGTCTTTTTACGCTTGTCATGATATACTGAAAAAATATGTATAGTCCCATTTGAAAAAACAAAGTTACCTCAAATATCTCGTAAAATAAAAGTGATAAAAGAGAAATCAATACACATATCAATTAGCCCCATTCCCTCATTCACTTCCGTGAAAACTGCATTGCAATATCTTCAACCGTTCAAAAGTTACAGGAGGTGCTAAAGTTATGTGACTCACCCTGTATATTCTAATACACCCACCTACCCTCGTACTTATCTCAGTACGCTTGTACGTCGAGCTTGCTAGTATGAATGCTCATGAAGCGAGCTTTGAATTCTCAGGAAGCAGGATCTTTCGGGTATGAGAAAGGTCTGAACCCTTGACACAATAAAATCCGATGGATAACGAAAACAGCGTATATTTTCATCAAAATAACGACACAGTGGCACAATTTTACAGAGAAATGAACACACTTTATGTACAATAAATGAAGATCTGGTTGTTCACTGAAAAAAAAAACACATAAAACGAACAGAACAGAAATTCGGCGTCACCTTGACTGCCTGAATGAAATAAAATAACTGGAGGTTTTCACTCCTCTTTATCTCTGATTTAAATTAATACTCTCGTTTGAATTACACCCTTTCGTAAATTAAATCAAGAGCTCTGCTTGACTGACCTTATATCTCTGAGATTTTAATCAATACCTTTGATTGACTGACCTTCTTAATTTCCCGTGCACGGATTTAAAAATATATTACTCTACAGCTGCGCTAGCGATTTCGTCTTCTTTACACATTACATCAAGAAATTACTTTGAACAATATTACAAAACTTTAACTCTCCCCAAACAATACACAAACTATACAACCTCTTGAAACAAAACTTATTTAATAAATCAGTACAAGGTAAAAAACTCTCGGCATGGATAACTTTTCATACACTGATTCTGATTCCAAACTGCCACGCCTATTCTGGACAGTTTCTCTCGTTTTCTTTAAATGTTCCCCTTTCTCTCCTACCGACAGTATTGCAAAACGGAGGACTTCGTTTTCTCACCAACACCGCCTCGCTCGCCGCCGGATGACCTTGCAGAGTACGACGCCGTCGCTCCGCGCTGTGCCGACTTCTTGTGCGCTCGCCGTACGCCCGCTGTCCCGCGTTGGTTCCACCTCTTTCTCCCCTACACGCCCTTTCTCTCGTCACGGACCAGACCCTTCTCACGTACGCTTGAGCCTTCGGATCGTCCTTCTTCTTCTTCTTCTTCTTCTTCTTCTTCTTCTTCTTCTTCTTCTTCTCTTCTTACGTCTCACTGGAATATAATCGCTCATCCAGCTTTCACGAAATTTATGCGGCGCTGCTTCAAACTTGCATGCGCGGCCTAGCTACCACACTTTTGACGTGTGCAAAAGTAGTTAAGTGCCGTATGATAGTGCTGTATACAATTTAGTTCTTCTGTGCGAATTTGGGCAATTTTGAGCTTATTGTCAGCTTAAACTTTTAACACACTCTCGCTCCTATGCTAATTCGTTCACGGTGCTACTAGAATGCTTTTAACTGCATCAACTCGTCCCTATTCACTTTCTGGCTATCAACGGGTAAAATAACACTCCTATTCTACACCTAAGTTGTGTAGTCACCAGTTCACCTTTCGCTGCTGTCGCCATAATAGATGAACTCTCCGCCAAGATGTGCTGCAGTATTTATGTCACCGCGCCTGAGGGAATTTTCAACGGCGGGGTTTTCTCCTCCTTCCTTGACCTCCCCGGAAAACATTACTCGCTAGTTCGAGCGCTCTCGTTCGGTCAGCTGTTCACAGATGGCGCGTTTACAGGCCATTGCTCCGCCGCGTATATTCGTTTCGCTGTTCGTAGGTGTTTCTGCGTGGCTGATGGTGGCGTTAAGGGCTCGTATGAACCCATAATGTCACAACATATTGTAACGATATGGGGAATATGCCCCATATCACCATAAGAAGTCATGGGAAATTGTGAATTTTACAATTTAAGACCAGCGGAAGATTTTGTTTATGCCGGGAAAATTTTAAAGAGGAGACGAAAGGGCAATGCAGCGATATGGGAAATATGTCCCATATCACCATAACCACCCATCTTAATTCAGTTTACGAGCGGGCGCGAACACGGAGCGCGAGTCCAAGCGGTCAGTAGGTACGCCATCTGTCCGTGGCTGGTCAAAGCGGCGGAGCGCGACTTCGTGGAGAGGCTTTTCTGCGGCTGTCAACGGGTGGAGAAATGAAAAGGCCCCCCCTCACGTTTTACCCCTATCGACACCGTAAATACGATGGACAAGCTCTCTCGCCTTTCGGTAGTTGAAGTGAAACAAGCTCTTATGATTGTGGTAGTAAGTGAAACCAGCGTTAACAATTCAGTGGCTGAAGTGATGGTAGCTCATGCGAGCTTATGATTCAGGAAAAGTACTTTGTGAATACGGGAGTTTTCGGAAATAGTAATGTAAGAATTTGCTACAGTGCGGAGAAAATTGATGTGAGGCGAGTGTGGCTCGTGGAACTATCCAGAAAGAACGGTGTGTGTTGCCCAGATTACGCATCGCGAGCAGAGGACAGGCTTAAATAATTTTGTGCAGAGCTAAGAAGTGGTGCAAAATTCGCTGGACGAACTGGAAGCAGTAAACGTGATTTGGCTAGCGCTGCAGTCACTTTAAAGCGCAATTACAACACATAGTTCACCGACGCAAAAATTCAATTTGCAAAGCCCGGGAGACTTGGTGCGTGGGCGTGTACGTTCGTGCGGCTGGAGTGAAGAGGGGAAAGAAGAATTCAGGAGGAGGAAGAGCCGAACGAGAGAAGGGCTTTGGTGTGCACGCGAAGCGGACGACCCGGAGAGTACGTGCGAAGGGCGTGGATCGTCGCGGGATGTGAAAATTGGACTTCGTAGCAGCGAGGCTGAGAAACGTCGGCAAGAGGACGCGAGGGCAGTCGAAGCGTGAGAGACCGTGATGCACGAATTAAAAGAAACGCTGCAAAGGTAAAGGAACTTGCGACATTTTTTCCCTTCTTGCTCTGTCGTACGAAGAGTTAGAGGCTTCCTGAACTGTTATTAAGAAGGCAATTAATTAGGCAGAAAGTGAGAAAATTTAAAATTTCTACGGACTAATTTGATCACACTTCATTTCTCTGTTTTTAAATTGAATTCCTTGTACTGTTTTTGCTGCAATTAATGTAAAATTTCATTTCATTACGTAATCGGGGAATATTAAATTGTGAAATTGTTTTATGAATGTGTAAATGTAAAGATTAATTTAATGGTAAATTGGTATGCTATAGTAGACACTTCAATATTGCTGAGATAATTGTATTTTTTTATGCTTTGGTAACCTGCCAGTGATTCAGAACTCAGTACTTGTGGGCATCGCAGAATCAATTAAGGTAACAAGTTCATTTAAGGGTCCGTGGACGGAGAAAGAACGAATGAAGGTAGAAGCAAAGGCAAAAGCAAAGCAAACCCGAGGGTACATTTTCTTCTTAAAATTTATTAGTTTACAGATTTACTTTGAAGTTGTCGAATGAACGGCACTGCAATTAGTTTCCGTTTTACAACCTAGGTTAAGCCGTTTGTGATCGGGAGCGATCATTAGTAATTAGGGAGCATATGTGTATGATTTTGTACAACTTTATATTTTTAGAATACATGTGCTTTGCTTACTCATCTATTTTGATTTCTGTGTCGAGGGTTCATACCTTTCTCATACCCTAAAGATCCTGCCTCCTGAGAAAAGCTTGTTTCAACGCGAGCATTCATTCAAACACACAGGCACATATGTTGTGGGGAGCAAGAGGCGTGTTAGAATATACATATATATATATATATATATATATATATATATATATATATATATTGAAACGAATTGTTATCACTAAGACGATAACAATGCGTTTCGAACCAATTTTGTACGTTTGAACTGCGCGGCAGAGGCTAGCCCGCCGGCGGAGTCGGGGGGGGCCAGAGCCGGTTCAACGTGAAGAACCAGGAGTCACGAATCGAGCAAGAGGGCAGTAGAGCAATGGCGGAGAAAGAGAGTGGACGTAAGGTATTGTGTGAAAAAAAAACAAACGAATAGTGGCGGACAGAGTGGAACCAGAGTGGAGTTGTGGCGGAGATAGTGTGGGACCAAAGTGAACGCATTAGCGGAAGAGTGAAGTGAGACCGAGAGAGTGCAAGAAAGCAGTAAAGTGTTACTGACGGTGAAACGCGTTGGATGATGAACACGTGGGACGGACGCTGCCTTATAGAGGGAGGGAGCATAGTATGCCAGTTTTAAACATTATCAAGCACCACTTAGGTGAACAGTTAACGATCATTACCATAAAGGTCGAGAACTGTATCGTAAAAGAACGGGAGAATAGCAGCTGGGGAGGACAACGCTCTGATACAATCAAAACGTTGGGTTACGTTTCAAAGCAGACCCCGGGCGGCTACGAGTGGGGTGAGAAGCGGCGGCAGCGGCGTTCCTCCGCCGCCCTTCCGAGCACCTCCGAAGGAGACGGAATTACCCGAAGGGCGAGGCGGCGCGGCTAGGCTCGTCAGGCAAGAACGCATCGAACAAGCAGCCGGCGCGGCATTGCGGGGCTCCCCCTCCCCGCGCTGGCTTCCCGCAGCGCTAGATGCCGGCCGACGGCGGACGGACGAGTATTGAAACGGCGCAAGTCAACGGGGTTTTCGTGAGTAAAAGCGGTCGGAAGGTTGGGAGAGTAGTGATTGACCAAGAGAAAACAGTGATCTTGATTTGAGCCCCCCCTAAGTAATAAAACTAGTGTAAAGGAGTAAAGCCATAAGGCGATCGCAAAATTGTAAAAAGGGATCAGACAAAGCACGGGAAAAACAGTAAAAGCTCCTGTGAGCGCCAAAAGCAACTGACTTTGTATAGCTATGGTTTTGTTCTGGTTTTTTTGTAATAAAGAAAAGTTTCGTTACCCCTAGTCCCCATTGTGTGAATGATTGGATCCGGAGCCCATTCCCGAAAAAGAATTCCTGCCCCCTCTTGTTTATTTATAAATTTTGTGAGAGTAATCAACAACTCGTTTCAATATATATATATATATATATTGACCGTATTGGTCAAAACGTAAATATTAGGCACACCACAAAGTTCAAAAGTGGCGCGCGAGTTGATGAATCGTTGCGGGATGAATCGGGCCGAGCCGTGAACGAGCGCCTGGAAGGGGGGGCTTGGTCGGTCATACAGTGCGAAGGTTGTTGGGAGGCGAGCAGAGAGGTAGGAAGCGTGATGGCGACGGGAGAGTGAGGTGGTAATGTACGGATAAATCGAGAATAATCGGGACGGCCGGTGTTAAAGGAAGGAGAATTGTGATAGACTTAATGATGATTGCGAGTAAGGATTGTGGTAAACGTGTTTGGAAAGAATAATCACGAAATTTGACAAGAGAAGAGAACATTGCACGGACACGTGGGCGATGCTGTTCAGTGGTAGTCGGTGTAGCTGTGCGGATGCGGGATTACATGGTGGAGCCGTGTGAGCTGAGACAGGAAATTCGTCGTGTGGAGAAGGAAATTGTGGTGAGACGACGCCGGTGCACGAGGACGGGCCGTCGACGACACGTGGGCAGGCAGAACATCGTTGGCGCCAAGGTCACCTCTCGGCAACAAGTTGGGGCACGCGGCGTCGCGTCGCATGGGAGACGACTGTAGTGGAAGGCAGAAAAGTAACAATAATTATGAACAAGAATAGATGGGTAATCGAACATAGGATGCCGGTTCAGGATGCTCACTGAGTAGTAAGGAGAGCAACAGTGTCTGTAGTGGTTCAAGAATGGCATGTAGTTTTCAAAGAAATGGAGGTTACATAAACGGAAATAATAAATGTAAAGATGATAGGAATAGTTGGAGATATATAGTGTAAACCATTTAATCTGTATTCAGTAAGGATTTGCGACCAGGTCAATGATGTAAATCATGTTATTAATGTGAAGATGTTTTTTCTTAATAAATCCTATTTCAGTGATGATAGATTCTTTGAACTCAGATAATGACGATTAAAGTATCCCCCTTCAAAGAACCCCTGTGCCCAAATGAATAATCACAAAATTTATGATATGTGCACCCATGAGACCGACAAGGGTAAGTACGGTCACTATATATATATATATATATATATATATATATATATATATATGCTAACACGCCTCTTGCTACATATATATATATATACAATATATATATATATATATATATATTGTATAGTTAAGCTTGCTTGTTGAAACAGACAGTTTCAGTTTGATCAATTGACAGTTATGGGGTATTACTGTGGTTTGAATCGGTCTTTAGGATACCTGGATTTAATACGTGGGTATGCAGCATTGCGACGTAGGCTAAAGATGAAGGAGGATGGAAAAGTGTGAAGGTTTTGGTAAACATTTTGGACTATTTGCGTTAAGTGGTCGCTTAATGAAGGCACTTTTAATTCTCTGCAAATCTGGGTGTTAGGAATGAACGAGGGGACATTAAATGTTCTTATTAAAAATTTACTCTGAATAACTGCTAATTTGTGGAGATTGCTAATCAAAACACATCCCCAAACTGGACAAGCATAAGTCATGGTTGGTAGAATTAAGGATTTAAATATTAGCAAACGATATTCGACTTTCAATGAAGAACGTGCATTGATTAGAGGGAAGAGTGTTGATATTTTTGCAGATGCTTTGTTGGCTATTGCATTTATGTGGGGTTTCCAAGATAATCTTTTGTCAAGCAACACTCCTGAGTATTTTATCGGTAAGGAAGGTCCACGTAATATAGGTATTATGAAGAATTAATTTAGCAGAATTTTGGGGGCGGTGAAACATGAAAATTTTTGCTTGACATTTTAACGGGTTTATTTTGATCCTTCATTTTTGAGTCTAGTTAACATACTCGATTAGTGTGTTTTGAATATCCGTCCGTCCGTCTGTCCGTCCGTCCGTCCGTCCGTCTGTCCGTCCGTCCGTCCGTCTGTCCGTCCGTCCGTCCGTCCGTCTGTCCGTCCGTCCATCTATCCGTCCGTCCGTCCGTCTGTCTGTCCGTTTACATTCTGTACATTAGTGTTTACATGTGGTAATGTACAATGTGAGTAAAAGTTGCTAGTAAGCTGTTTGAGTGTTTCTAAATAAATTATACATTTTTTTGTTTTGTTGTTGCAGGAAGAAAATTTGCGATAATGGCCTTGAAGACAGCTATCAGTAAAGTGATTTGGAATTTCCGAATTCTACCAGATGAAACATATGAACCGAAATTACTTTGGGGCCTCTCAGTGGTTACGTACAATGGAATGAAGATTAAACTTCTCAAGAGATGAACTTACCGAAGAGATGAGCGCAAATTAACTCGCTTTCCAATACTATCCGGTACCCGGAGAACATACGGAACGCAGGGAAGGAGAGGTGAACCTCAGACTAAAATGCAATATAATTCAACGCAATTTTATGCATTAAGGAAGTAATAATGCAAGTATTTAGCCACATTACAATCATTTTCTGTACGTTTGTGTCAAAATAAAGCAATATTCTAATTAAAGCAATAGCGCATAGCGACAGCTTGGAATTCGTTTGTAAACATTTGATGACGAGCGTTGAACGAGAATAATATAGCTCCATTTCCTAGTGATATACTTCGATTTATTTATAATCAAGGTCAAGTTAGAAGTAGTGGTGCTACAGAATGGCACGACTTTCCCGTATTAGTTTTCTATTTCCTTGGGTCTGGGCTAGCTAATAGTAATTGCCACATACTCGTGCCAGCTGCCATCTATCGCCGCCCAAACTGCATTTTTTTTTAAAATTTTTTGGTTTCCTAATGGTAGAAAGGAAATTTTAATTTTATAAAATAAAGAACAGTAAAATCTCGTAAATGGAAATTTTCTTTGAACAATTTGGAGCCGTTTAAAGGAAAATAGAGTTTAAGTGCTACTAAAAATGCGAAATTTAAAGTTCCTTTTCACAAAAAACTTTTGAGTTTTTGAAAAACTTCATTCGAAGCACTTACACTCACAAACACAATAGTGTATACACATTTCTGGAAATGTGCGTATTAAAGGTAGAGAGATCTTTAAAAAATACATTTATGTAATTTTGCAAAAACAAAAAAATATCCCAAATTGAACTAAACGTCATATAAGGAATGCAATTAGCACTGTCCCTTCCAAAAGTTTGAAGAAAACATTTGGAGCCATATTTGACAAAACGGCGTTTGAGCGTTTCTGAAAATGCGAAATTTTGAGCTAGTTTTCACAGAAAACGGTTGAGTTCTCGAGAAACTTTACTTGACATTCTTTAAAGCACGTGCACTCGTAAATATAATAATGTGAACAAATTGCCACTAATCTAAATATTACCGACATGGTAGACAAGTCAAACAATTTCTGTAATTTTTAAAAATACAAAACAATATAGCAATATGGAAATTGTCTTTTCACAGAAAACACTTAGCACTATCGCTACCAAAAGTTTAAAGAAAAAATATGAAGCCGTTTTCGAGAAAATAGTGTTTTTGTACTTTTTTAAAATTGCAAAATATTGCGCATTATCTTCTAAAATTTTCAAAAAAATGTACTTGACCTTAATGATAGAACTCACTTTGGAAAACAAATTTTATTTGCAGGAAAAATCTCTATCTTCAATTTTGTAGTTGTAGAAAGACGCGAAAAAATTCAAACTTATAAATTTTCGAAAATTCAGAGTTAAGCGTGAAAATCGGACGTATGCCACCTTAATTAGAGTATTTTACTCTATTCTTACAAGAAATTTAAAGAAAAAATTTGGAGCCGTTTTCGAGTAAATTTTGAAAATGTCTGGGGGTCTTGATGTAAAGTACCCCCAAATTTTGAAGAAAGTTTTTCAAAAACGCGGCGCCTCGAGTGGACCAAGATCGACTGGGAAATATCCATTTTGGAAGAAACCACACGTATGGTTTAGCCGCTAGTGTTTTTCACGGACAGACGGACGGACGTTTTGAAAAAAGAAAAACATATTTTCGATATCAGGGGACCCCGAAACGTGTATTTCTGTTAAAATCTTGAAATCGATTTTCCGCAGCATTACGTAACTTTCTCTATAATACGTGTACGGGAAAATAAAAAGGGAGAGGGGAGGCAGTCTCCAATAATGAGCTTCAACGTCACTACAGTGTTGAACGTTCGCGAACGTCCTCAACGCGGCTGGGGACCGCAGCCTTAAGCTTACCACGTGCTAGCCGCACGAGTGTGTGGCAACACATATGCCATTATAAAAATGTAAATCGAATTAAATCACCAAGTTTTTTTAATAATGAAAATCGTAATCAGACAGCTCGAACAACGACCGTGCGCGCACGGATATGTCGACAACGGGCGAGTTCCGTGCGTGGAATCAGAACTGTCTTCAGGTCTTCAGCAGTCTTTTGTTTTATGGGAAAACCATAATGTTTTTGCAACATGTCGATTGCTTCATCAGTCAATCGACCTCTTCCTCCCATAAGTTTGAATCTCTTAGTTTTGTAGTAGCAAGTGTTGCTTTAAATTTTCTCAGTCTCACTTTAATTCACTTTTGAAGGTGGCTTGTGCACAAAGCCATGTTAACGCATAGGCCCGGGTCCCCAACATTCAAGGGCCCCCCACAGTTCATAAAAAAATATTTAACACTAATTGTCTTAAAAAATATAATAAAGAAAACGTATACAATTTGATGTATGCTTAAACTATACGCAAAAAAGGCTTTTCTAAAAAAGAACGGGTGATAATATCAAGAATAAGAACGGGTTATTGTAACTTAAGTCACAAGCACCATCTATCCAGAGATTCCCCTCCCATCTTGCAATACCTCTCTCAACATCCATCATTTGTTATACCAGTTGTACCCTATTTTAGAACAACATTCGTGAGAAGAATATAGATGAGCACGATGAACTAATCCTAACATCTGAGGATTATCAAAGAAAAGTACTACATTTCTGTAAATCATGCAATATTCTAAATGATATATTGAGGACGCATTGTATCTCTGCGTCCCTCTCCCCCCGCACTTCGCTGCAGAGGGCACTTCCTTTCAAAGATAGTAGCCTTTGTGTGTCGCGGAGAGAGGCGTTGCAACCCCTCAAGTCCACCGCTTTCTTTAAAAGGGTGAAGGCGTCATCAAACACACCCCGCACAAGTGCAATCCCTCGGATAATTGCCGTGAAGTTTCTTTTAAAACACGACCAGAACAATCATTGTCGATCACGCGATTCCATAGCGACATTCACAGCAACCTCTCGCCACCCGCCGTCCCCTGGTGAGCAGTTCGCCTGTCATTCCGGGTGCACTCGGTTCAATAATCACCGTGAAAATCCTTAGGCACGTAGGAGAAACCTGGCCCAATTCGTAGCGTGCGACGCGCGAGATAAACAAAGGCTCACGATTCAGCCAATCCAGCCCTCTGAAATCGTGGAAAATACCAGAAGCAAGCCACGTGACACCAAAGAGCGAATCCGAAGATTAGGCACCAACGCGAGTCCCGCATTCGTCTCTTCTCGGATTTTAATTGGGCGGAAGTCTGTAGAAAAAAATACTTTGGGAGCGAGATTTTAAGCGGCAAGGCGAGCGTGCTTCGCCAAGAACGAAACTTGCATTTAGATCACCGATAACTTCACTTCATTCCTGACCGCCGAAAGTAATACTTGAATTAGGAACACCGAGAGAGACAGTTCATTTCCTAACCGCCGCGAGCGGGACTTCATTTTCTGTTCGTCGAGAGAACAGTTCATGTTCCGATGGCCGAGAGCAACGGACAGTATTCTTTCAATCTCCGACGAGATAAAGTTTCTGATGGCCGAGTGCGAGTAAACATTTCGGCTGCCGCTAACGCAATTGTTCTGACCGCATCTTCGTATCGGTTATTGCGCGGCCGCCGCGACAAATCAGTTACGCGGTCTGCAACGCCGACGCCGGGAGACTCTTTGCGTGGCCAGGCCGGCCTGCCGCATCCCCGTGAACGCGCATCATCAGTTCCCGCTGGCGCCCTCCGCCCGAAAGTCAGTTCCCGCCACGGCGCTCATCACCCGAGAATTCTCCTCGGGTGAATACGATCAATTCACAGCCTCCTCTTCACCATCAATTGTAAGTAGATTAAAGATCTCAACATCAGAAAACGTGCAACGCTATGAAATTTTAAAGACTTATCGAACTCATAGTAACATCGCGAGATAGAAGACGCCATAATGCATGATCATGAATAACTATTTGTTAAATTCAAGAATTCAAGATACAAGAAGAATGTGTAATTAAATGTAGTAGTGCTAGCAGTAACTATTTGCATTTCTAAATAAATAGGTGGGTTCCGTTCAGGAACCACATCAAAAGGAATTCGCCTCCAATTTTATTGCACAGTAGCTATAGTAGTGTAAGCACACCTGAACCAATTTTCCCTTGAGAAATCTAACCCAGAGAGTCCATCCCTGATAAGAACATCTCATCTCTCCGGGAGCCGTTTCTCACAAAGGTCTCTGGCTGCTGTCAGAGTTCGACAGAGGTAAGTGTGACGTACGTCAACTTCCACGTGTCTGGCGCCCAACAAGCCGGCAATGACGGATCGAAGGTCGGTACGTTACAATAGAATCCTATTCAATGCATTTCAAAACTGTTCAATTACAATTTTATATTTAATTGTGTATGTTTATAGCTTGCTATGTATATTTTTTTGTAATCTTTTATTTTATCACTGTTTTTATAACTGAAGAAAATGTTACGTAAGCTCTCTACTTGTAGTTGCTAATAACCATAAATGTTGATGCGACTAAAAATAAATAAATTAAATTTAAATATACGCAAAAATTGACACAATGTAGTAATGTGTCGCGCATCATTGGATAATATTTATAATATGGACTGTTGCTGGTTGATGCGTTTCAATTTTAAATTCTACAATAAAATAAGTCAATAAGTCTTATTCATTGTAATTTTAAACATATGTTTACATTTTTTGTTTGAATAATACGAAAATGAACCACTAACAAATGGTTTCAAAATACCTATTACAATAAACAGAATACAATGTGAATTGATAGGATTTTATTTATATATCAGCACTGAATTTGGTGGGGGTGTAAGAGATCTGTGAAAGTAAGAATAGAAGGGCCTCAATTAAACTATGCCCAACGGTCCCCAATGCTCATAAAACGGCCATGCTCATGCATTCAAAATTGTTTAGTTGTGGCGTTGTCTCTGGCGGCGGGGTGATGAACTGCGTGGAGGAGCGATTTCGTCGTGGCACTCGTGCCACGTACTCCCGCTCGTGGCATCGACCTTGAGAACACTGGCCAAGGGGATGGTGCGGAGCCGAGGCAGTGATGACGGCTTGAAGCTCTGGGTGCTAAGGTGTACAACTAAGGTGCTCCAACCTGTGTAGTAGCATAAGAGAAAGTAAAAACAGAATATCATTACTAAATGAAGCAAATATGAGAAAAAGCATTAGTCAAGCAAAGAGTAAAAACACTTCTTATTTAACCAGTCAAGTGCACTTGATCAAGGAGTATTTTTGAACTGATTAAAACACAATAGTCAGTGTTATCAAGCCAGAGTGAAGAGAATCTCGTGGCAAAAAGCTTTATTTCCTGCACGTTTTCATCGTTTTTTTCAGCTCGAAGCAAATTTTTTTAAAAGATTTATTATTTTCTGTATGATACGGTGTTGATTAAGAATCCTTTCAGACATTTGCACCCTTGTATATTCTTTGGTTCTCCCACAATTTACCACTCGTTACCGAAATTATACACTCGTGAAGTAGATATTATCTTCCTTCTTTTAATGAATCGTACACCATTGAATTCAAACGTACGTGAAGGAATATCTTCATGCGACACAATTTTCTTTAGAAAACATGAGAGCGAATTCGAGCGAAACGAATACTAAATTTTGGGTTAATTACTTTTCGGTTTACTATTAAGATATCTTTATAAGATAAAATTACGAGATTCAATGCAAGACAGTTGGAGAAGAACACAACACTTGTACAGAAACATGAAAATAAACTTTTTTGGGAACATTTATTCATAAATTTTGAAGATAGTTCCAATCTTGTGAATTTAACCAATACATTAGAAGTAAAGTTAAACAATATGTTTAGTATTACTACTCAGAGAATTTTAAATAAAAGTGTGAGCCATCCAATGAAACACTAACCTTTCAGCTGCAACTCCGACCTTTCAAAACCAACCAAGCGACCGCTGCGATATGGACTGCTGGCATAAATGAAAATGACACGGCAGAGAACTGCGGAAGATAGTTTTCTCTTTGTATGGATATCTATTTTGAACCACACGACCTCTATAAGCATAGTCAATCACTTGTGCAACACACGCCTCATATGTAGGTAATTGTCGACGAAACCTTGACACTATGCACATCACGATGGAAATAAATAGGAAACAGTACTAGAATTCCCAAATCTGTTTCGATCTCTTTCCCTTCCATTGGTTTTTGATACAAGTTTCACATTTGTAATAGTTTTTCGGGGGGGTGGTAGGGTAAGTTCCTCTTTGCCCCGGGACCAAAAGTGTCTAGTTTCGGCTCTGGCTTTGACCACGTTTTGAAAACGTTTGAATTTAGTTTTCCATTTCAAATAAACACTTGTGTACTCAGACGAAAATGGTGTGACCTTGTCTGATTTTAATGTAACAACATTTGAAGTGGTGGGTCTCTATATATTTTGATTATATCAAGTACTATTCTTCATTAGAATAACAAATTCCAGAATAATAATGTTTGTTTAATTAATATCTTCCGTTGTAACTTATTCATATTCTTTTTTACATTTGGATTAATAATAGATGGGGAATAATTATACCTCGAAACGTCCCTGTGGAAAACTGTATGAGACTTTTTGTGATATATAAACTGTCTATTGATGAAAAATCTGTGGTCAAATTCTATTAATATTATATGTTAGTGAGAGTACAGAAACTTTTCTTTATTGATATTGTAACCTGCCGGTATTCTGCTGCGGGAATACAGGGACAATAAAACAAAAGCAAATTCATATAACATTTTTATTTAAAATTAAAATAATGATGATACATGTGAATGAATGATTCTTTTACAAAAATTCCCACAATTGTGAGCTTTATTCTTGCGGCTTATTTCTAACTGAAATGATCAACCATACAAAAAAATAATATGCTGCTACAAATAATATGCCATTGGTGGCCTCTACTTTCTCAGCTTCCTTCGTTGGAATATCTCACCTCATCTCAGTGGTCAAAAGGAGCTGATGAGAACTCGATCAAGGGTCTTATACAACGTTCTTACGGTTATGGTGACAGTCTTGAATTTCTTCACGAGTGGCTGGCGTATTGTGCGGCGCGGAAGTGGTGGGTGAGGCGGGCACGCCTCAAGCAATGTCGGCTTGATCGCTGCCGCCCATGGCGATATTGCGTAGGTGTCTGGTGTCACTTATTAGGACGGGAATTTATTATTTCTTATTTCAGAGTATTGGTGGGGGCAGAGAGTAGAGTGGTGGTGGAGCAGAAGGAATTATGAGTAAGTCCGCCATTTCTGGCCATCATAGTGAGCGCTCTACAGCGACTTTTGCAAACTAATAAAAAAATTGAAAGTCTACTTTCCATACGTGCTGCCATCTGACGATAGTTGTGATCAAATGCTCGAAACTGCCCCGAAATTTTAATTCTTCTTGTATTCCGGTTGTATATACATTGTATAACCGTCTCTCGGTGCTGTGGTTCCACGTTTGGCGTGATTATGTTTCAAATTTTCGACTAGGTTTTGAAGGAATATGCTGAATTTTCGGCGTTGTTCGGTTCCCAAATGCCATAATAACTGGAAGGGCGACACAGAAAATACAAGACGCATAGTATTTCACGAGAAACTTCAAAGTAAGTGATATTAATATTTTGCATGATTCGTTAAGAATAGTTTTATATTATTAGGATAATTATTTACTACAAAATTATTATAATTACAGTAATATTATTTCCCTCATTTTTATAGACATATTATTTTTGTTAGCAACAACATTAAATTGAATTTTGGTTTTCCTTAGCAATTTATATATTACGAATTTTACTATAGGTTTATGAAATAGCTGAAGGCAATTAAGACCTAACACTAGCTGCTGGTCCATGGAGGACACTAACAAGGAGGAATGTGTGCATAGAGCACATCTTGCCATAAGTGTTGGAGGAAGCGCCGAATAAAATTCAAACTTTTGCAATTTTCGAAAATTCAAAGTTAACCGTGAAAATCGAACCTATGCCATCTTAATAAGTGTATTTTTCTATATTCTTACAAGAAATTGTAACAAAACATTTGGAGCCGTTTTTGAGAAAATGTCGAAAATGTCCGGGGGGCTTCATGTAAAGTACTCCCAAAAATAATGAATGTTTTTCAAAATCTTAAGAGCTTTGAGTCAGGCTAGATGGAAAGTGGATTCTTCAATTTAGAAACAATCATACGTATAGTTTAGGAGCTAGCGTTGTTCACATACACCGGACGGACAGACGGGCAGACAGACGGGCAGGCAGACGGACAGGCAGATGGGCAAACAGTGGGCAGGCAGACGGACGGACAGACAGACGGACACACAGATGGACAGACAATTTGCTTTAAATTAGTTTTTGGTTATCAAGAACTTACAAAACAGTGTTTCTAGCTTACATCACGTGTTAGAGGATTTTGTTTTCTTAATTTAGCAACTGGTTTTATCCACTTTTTCGTTATCACGGCTCGGCAATGAAACACAGCTGTGAGGAGTGCGGTCCCCAATAAAATTTGCTGACAACTCCCTGAGGTGCCCAATGGCGTGTTTAGGGCATGTAGAGAGAGCGGCCAGCAAATAGGCGTAAGTGATATGCTTTGAGCTATTATGATGTGTAGTAATAAGAAAGCTGTAAAAATGTTTCTGCTCAATCAACTGTCTCCATTCGATTTGCAGGACCTGTCCTACATGTTGCAGCTGTCATTCATTCATGACCTGGTGAGTAAAGAAACATTGTTTTATGGAGAAGAGACAGCAATACACATCTTGAATTTCAATAACGCCTCTTTTTGTTTTACAGACGGATCCCTACCTGCAGGAAAAGAGAGTGCAGGACATACTAGAAGTGGAATTCATTCCAGCAATCGTACAAAGTATAATACTGTCAATTTTGGTAATTTTATAGAATTGCTATGTGGTAATTTTGGATTTGAAGTGATATGCCATAGTATGTTCAGTGTTGCTCATGGTCCATTCAGATCAATAATTGTCTGTTCAGGAAGTAGACGATGACAGTTTTTAATGCGTATCAGTATCACAGAAATGTATTCTTCCACCAACCACATGTGCTAGAGTTGGAAAGCCAAAGTGTGAGTTCAGTGCATGTAGTTGGAGGTTAGGGATAATTTTCACAAGTGATTTGCATTGTTCCAATACTGTCGGTAAAAAGAATGTTATAAAAATTGAAACAAATCGTGTGAAAAAATGGGAATATGTATACGCGTGATTTATGTCAGGGGTGTAAATTGATATATCTTAAATTCTGAATTTCAAATTCAATTTTAATTTCTGAATTTCATTTACAATGTGTTATTTTCTTCTAAAATATGTAATTAAGACTGAAACAGACTAACTTGTCACAAAGGTATGCATATAAATATTTTTCTAAAATAAAGTTTTAAAGTGTTCTTTTCTTGCATTTTGTCCATATAAATACATTCATATGTGAACATCCATCATTTGGTGGAATGACAAGAATAATAGGGAGTATCATGGCACCAGTACAAGTTAGCCAATGTTTGAGAAATGAGAATCATTTGTACATGTTAATCACAGATAATATTTTCTCAATTTAATTTGGCATCAATGTGTGTCAAAAAATTGCTCATATGACTGAACAGACAGTAATGAAAATTTTTTCTTAAAATTGATGAGATACATGGTACAAGTATTACTAAATAATTCTGAGTATATGATTTATAAATATATCAACATTAAGACTTCAATTTTTTTATGACAACATTTTGTATCAGGAAAACTTTTTTATTATGACATGACTCACGTAGTATTAGTGTTTACACATTGCATCTATTTTCTTCGCGACGTTTCGGAGAGTTCTTTTCTCCATTATCAGGCTCCATATTATTCATTCAATTTTTCTGTCACTTATTTTATCTCAAACATAGTACAACTTGTTTGTAATCAATGGGAATGAATGCAATTTTCTATACATATTTACATTTTAAAGATTTCTCATTTCATGTGCATATGATGTAATATTGTATGATAAATGTTTTAATTTGGTTACATTTGATTGTTTCACAGCTGTTGTTAGCACATTTTGGTCGGCGCGGACAAGTTCCTGCGACTTCCGCCCACCTGGGCACTCTTTGTGATACTCCCGCTAAATTATGGGAGTTCCATGCTACACCAGTGTGTTATGGGGGCGCCAACTCCAAAGTTCGCGCGTCCCACTTAAAAAAATCAATCAACAATCAATCAATCAATTAATGATTGAATTAAGACATTAATTGATCATTGTTTCCCCGCGCCTCGATGCGTGTGGCGGTTCTTCCGCCGCCCGGCCAGGTTGCAACCAGCTACCCTCGGCGCCGACACCGATGACGTCACGTCGACATCACCACCGTCACCGCCGCTACCACCACCATCACGCCGTCGCCGCCCGTATCTCCCCCCGCCTACGTCCGCCCCTCCGCCGGCTAGCCGGCTGCCCGCCCCCCTGCGCCCTGCCCGGGGTCTGAACCCGGGGCGGGGCCAGTGCCCCGGCGATTAGCGGGCGAGAAAGGCTGGTGGAGTGTGGGCCAAAGCGGAGGGAGCTATGGTGGACCTTGAGCGTGAAGCATCCACGGCGGTGAAAGGCATTTTCTTGCTATTTGCATTTGAGACCCTCTACTAGACAGCTGTGTAATTTGGAGGAGCTGGGGTGCTGTGAGAGTGGTGTGGGTTGGAAAATCCAGCCATGTGTGCCTCGTAACCTTTCAATACAGTCTGCAATGTTACATTAATTTGGTTTTTCTTGCTGTGTTAGTCAGGTAGCATCGCTTGGTCAGTGTGTGCCTTTCATTTTGTGTTTTCACAACATTGCAAGAGTTTTGTGAAATTGTTAAAGTTTTTTTTTGTATTCTTTGACAGCTGTGTTATTATGAGTAACATTAGTTTCACATCGGCCCATGTATATCTCCTTGTTCCAAATAATAGGCTTTCTTTCATTAAATTCATATATTGGAATATAAACATTTTTAATTAAGAATTTTTAGATCATTGTTAATTTCAGAGTTTTAACATACTTATTTAAGATTCATATCTGTTTTAATTTGTGCATTATTAACTTACATTAGCAATACAGTAATTTTTGTAAACTTATTTAATGTCAGTTATCTTAAATAGTAAACTTATTTAATGTCAGTAATTTTATACACACAAATTTACATATTGTGTAGCTTATGTAGTAGATTTGATTGACTAAATTGTTTTTGTGGATAAGATTGTGCAAAGGAGTTTCTTATTCATTTATAAAACTTAATAATAATTTTCATTTATATAATAAGTTTGTTAAATTAATTTTGATTTTTTGAACTGCCACGACCACGTATTAATGGTTGGAATGTTGTTTTGTTAACTAGACAATGTTAAAGAAGGTCACTAGGTTTACTTTGACAATTTTCTAAATTCATGTGTTCAATATTCATGTGTTTGGCCCACAGCAAAGTGAGTTGATTGGTATATATTATTTCTAATATTAGATTTGTAAAAATTGAATTAAGTTGTTTAATTTGTGTATGACTAAGAACTGTATATTTACATAATTTAAAAATAAATGTTGTGTTATTAAATAACTTTTTATTTTGCACTTCCTTGACTAAAATTTCCTTCGTTGACAGAATTCAAAATCCTATTAATTAACGGCTTCTAAATTGCCATGTGCATTAATTTTTCTTCAAATACATTCTATTTAGTATAAAACTATGTTCGCCATATTGAAAAATTACTAGATAATGTAATTTCAAACGTCCCGGTTCACGTTTGCCAACCATTTCAATTGGGAGACTGCCTTTCGATGCTTTTTGGCTGGCGACGGCCAGAAATGGCTGCTTCTTTCTAAATTGTTGCTTCTGTCGGAGTGGGGGGTCGATTTTCCCCCCCACCACGAAATTAAGGAGCTTCCAAGTAACAATGAGGGCAGTCTCTATTACATACTCTCTGGTATTGCGTGATGAGCAGCCAACGGTCGTCGGTCGCCTCGGTCGCAACGGTCGCCTCGGTCGTCGCTCATTCACCCAGGACGGACAGAGGATGACAACGCACAACCATAGTACCCACTGTGGCGTTGGTGATGTCAAATTAACGTGGCGATAAAGAGCCTGATTCCCGAATCACCGCAGTCAAAATGCCGGTCGGAGCACCAGTTATTGAACTCAAGAGACGGTGTTCTCAGTATGAGTCAGGTACCGGAAGTAAATACAAAATCCTGCCCGAGACGTCAGTCACGTTAAAGAGTTCGAGGCGCAAGTCAAGTGCGAGCTCGAGACCAATTGCTTGCATGTGGGAAAATAAGAATATAGTTATAGGCAGGGTTGCCAGATCGTACCATAATTATGGCATCGAACCATAATTTTCATCCCCAAAAAATAAATGTACCATAATACCATAATTGTACCATAGTTTTTTTAAAGATCAAAAAATGTGAAATGTTCCTGACTTTATATTCAAGAATACGTCTTAGCCAATTTTCAGCTCTTTTATTGTTTCCCATTCAGGTCGATATTTTTGAACTCGTTTTTCATTTGACTCGCCACGTAGTTTTTTTTCCTTTCAGGAGTTTCACTTCTGCGTTTCATCTTAAGTACTCGTTTTTCAACACACCGGTAAAAGATTTCAAACCGAGTACGAATACTGATCAAAATTTGTGACAACACGACAAAGCAAACTCTCCCTAAGCGGCGAACCTAAAGGCAAGTACACATGTTGCGCTATATCAAAGCACTTTTAAGAACACGCAATAATTGATTATGCTTTGAACACAATACAGGGAATAATTAAGAGATATTTTTTTCATCTGATAATATATTTGATTAGTGTAAAATATTATTATTGTGTAAAATCATATAAATCTACAAAATATACCATAATTATACCATAATGTTGTACATTTCCATTGTACCATAATTTTATGCCCCCCACTCCATAATTCACGTTATTGCATCTGGCAACCCTGTTCCGGAGCCTCACGCGCGACAAACCGAAATCTTCACTCTCCTCCTCCGATCCGAGTGTCTCACTCTGCTTAAAATAAAGCCATAGGTGGCGGGGCGGTATTCTGACCAATGCGTTTTCTCATGCAACAAAAAATTACCGTTACATTTCTCTCTGTGCGACGGATGAGACGCGGCCGTACGCGGGGGTGGGGGGGGGTGGCATCTGTGGCCGATGCCACGAAGCAACACTACGAGCGCTGCCTGCCGCGCTGGTAGGTCGGCGCGACGCTACAAGGAGCGCTAGTATCAACGCCGGTTGCCGCCGGCGACAAGCGGCCGGGTTAGCCCGACCGCGCACAGCAAACGGCGGGACTTCCCCTGCAGAGCCAAGGAGGGGCCGGTGGCGCCCTCCCCCCCCCAGCGGCGCTATAAAAGCGGGGCGCCGCGCCACAGCAGCAGTTGGAGTCAGGAGTTCGGAACCGAAGCATCGCTCTCTGCAGTCTATGAGGAGAATACGACGTCACGCTACATCACTGGAATTGGAGTACGGCACATCGGAATTTCTGCATCTACGACGACTAGCTTGTTTACATCTCCCGGTGGACGAAACTTTGGCTTTGTACTTTGGACTCATGATTTTGGATTTTGCAATAAAATTGTTGTTCTAACTTGAACTTGATTTATTTCCTTAGTTAGGATACAACAGGGGGGTATGTCCTTCCTTCGCGGTCGGTGGACTGCAGCTGTGTCGACCGCGGCGGCGCGGCAGTCTTTCAAAATTGTTTTGAACTCAACAGTTTGGCCGGCACGCATGTACGCGCTAAAAATTGCTAGCCCTTACAATTGTATGGAGAGGGAGGGTAGTGGCTCGAGGAGTCCCCCATTATGGCACGGGTGTCTCATGAAAATGTCGCGGCATCTTTTTGGAGTACAGTTCCCGCGGAAATGAAAATAATTCACTCTGGCCCTCAAACTGCGCGTTCGAACGGTACCCCTCCCGCATCAGCGTCGCGGCGTCCTTTGACTCTATAGAATATTTTCTGACGGCTACCCGAAATGGAGGAAGTACATGACATCTGCGTCTGGGGGTCTTTATTGAAGAAAAAACTAGTGGTGCTACAGAATGGCACAGACTTTCCCATATTAGTTTTCTATTTACTTGGGTCTTCGCTAGGTATTCGGAATTGCCACATACTATTTCTTGCCAGCTACCATCTATCACCTCCAAAAGTACATTTTTTTGTCATTTTCTTAATTTTTCGGTTTGCTATTGGTAGAACGAAAATATTAATTTTAGAATATTAAAGAACACAAAAACCTAGCCCTAAATGGCAATTTTCTTTTAAAAATTCTGTGCTGTTTTAAAGAAAATTGCGTTTTAGCGCTACTAAAAACGTGAAATTTGAAGCTCATTTTCACAGAAAATATTTGAGTTTTCAAAATACTTTATTTGAAGTTATATGAAGCACATACCCTCACGAATATAATAATGTTTACAAATTGCTGGTAATGTGAATATTAAAGATATTCATATTAGAGTGTGCTACTAGCACTATCTGATAGAAAAGTTTGAAGAATTTTTTTGCCATTTATGCCGCTAATGTAAATATTAACGATGTGAGAGACAAATCAAAAAAAATTACAGTTTTACAATTTTTGAAAAACCAAAAGAATACAGCAATATGGCGTTTATGTCATATCATAGGGTACAGTTAGCACTATCCGTACCAAAAGTTTGAAGAAAACATTTGGAGCCTTTTTTGAGAAAATCTAGTTTTTGTAACTGTTTAAAATTGCACATAGTGCACGCAATTTTGCGCGAAAACTACTACAATTTTCAGAACAATGTACATGACCGTAAACAAAGAACTCACTTTGGAGAGCACATTTTATTTGAAGAAAAAATATTTTCAATTTTGTAGTTGGAGAAAGATGCCGAAAAAATTCAAACTTTCACAATTTTCGAAAATTCAGATTTATCCGTGAAAATCGGACCTATGTCATGTTAATAAGTGTATTAAATAGCGTTTTCCATTTGTTGCAATGAGATCCACCCTAGTGCAGGGCAAATACGTCATCGCTCCGCAACAGTGCTGCCCCACACGCGTGAAGGGCAGCTACGAATGAATCGGATTCCGGAACTGAGTCAGTGCGTGTACGCTACGCAATGAGATTATAGACAGCTGTTCTTTGGTCTGCCACACTGACAGAACTCGTAAAATAAGAATTTTGGAATTGTGGTCGTTGTTATACTTTTTATAATAATAATTTTTATTATAACACATCTTGTACGAAGTCTTTTGGTAATTGTTTACTCCTTAATTCATAAAGCATTAACGCGTGTGATTCTTTATTTAAAAACTACCGAAAATTTCAAAAGCTAATCTGTCGAAAGTTCATTTCTCGAGATTTGCTACTGATTGATTTCGAACATAGTACACTAGATTTGGAAACGAAAGGCTTCTGCAGAATTATTTGGTTATTGAAAACTATAAAAATATTAATATGAACATTTCCGCTTGCGCATGCGAGAAACTCTTCTTGGCACATTGTATATTTGAATGATTTTGTAAGGGCATAGGTTTGATTACTAAATAGAACAGAATTTGTTAACATGCAATAATTCACGGTTGAATTTTACGAAAACACAAACTGATTTTCCGAACTTCGAGTAAGTCACAAAGTTATTTTAAAGCATTTCTTGTAAAACATGGGGTACTCCATCATTTGAAGTACTCTGTGTGACAGGAGATCCTCAATTGCCTTTACAATTTCACCATGAATCCAAATCAACATTCATAACTTCGGTACCTAACCTCAAAACGCCCCGGTGCAATGGACTGCACCGTCGAGCTCGTCAGTGCAGGTTAGGGCGCCCTGGTTCCGTGTCATTGTGCGAATGGAACATGCGCCATGGAGGAATATAGAACAGGAGGGGAAACTCTCGCTGTTTGAGAGTATGGACTAGAGGAGTCGCTAGCGTCGTTTTCATGTGGTGACATCTATTTTAAGGTACATGCGTAATTTCAAACCCTGCTTCAGTAATTAGCTCGTTAGGTAGCGGTGCGAGCTTATGAACCTTCTACCATTCATTTCATCCACTAATTTAATTTTTTGCTGAAGAGACGGCGATGCCCATGGCAACGTGTTTGTGACATTTCGTTTGCGAGCTTTTTTGGTGGTTTATGTCAAGTGTTGCAGATGACAATGACTAAATGTTGGGCCCAAGGATGTGCCAATGTTGTTCGGCAGGAAAATGAAAATAAAGTTTCTTCAGGTTTTCCTCCGAAATGGGAAGGTGAGTGAAATATTTTGAGTTATGATGAGTTACTGTAATTGAACGGTATTTCCGTATAGTGTTGTGCAATTTCATGTATCGTTCCGAACATTTCAGATACCTTAAGAGTTTAATGTCATTATTTTATAGGCCTAAATTTTAATAGTGTACCACCTTGATGCTTGAGAATTTCGGGTGTGGTGTTCCTGCATTACATATTTCAAATATATGCTTTCATTACAGGTCACTCGGCACCAAGTCTGTAACCTGAAGCATAGAATCCGATCAGCGGGAGAAGTAAGAGAAGAAGAGGTCTGAATCGCATGAAAATATCCTTGAGTAATTCACTTGAATACCACTGATTCATAAATAAATAGGCAAAGCAACAGTAGTATTCCAACCTCAATAAATAAGTTTTTATTTATACAATTTTTTTCACTAGCTTTGCACCACAAATGGATACTTCTTTGCAGTCCATTGTGTTGAATTTAAGCTTTTAAATCTTACCAGTTTATTACCCTCCAATTACATGGTTTGAATGAAAATGTGATGAATTACAAGAAAGAACATGTGTTTTAAACTAATAATATTCATATTAGGATATGTAGCTTCTTCAAACTATACTGCAGATCTGGAAGAGGTTAAAATAACAGGAGGTCTGAATGACATGTTTCTGGATGTATAACTATGTATATAAGAATATCTTCTCCTATCTACAATCTAGTAGAAAGAATTTCTGTAGGTTTGTAATAATTTTTAATGGTGTTGTCAAACTAATTGACTGTATATGTAATTCAATAACTTCACATTTCAAAATCACCATTTAATCAGGATTAATAAAATGTATAAATATGTTACTATTGCTGTTACAGAATTTATACGAATTTCTAATGTAATTGTTTTAAGGTTCTTACGTGAATGTTAGGTTCAATTAAACTATTTTTAATTATGGAACATGAATTATCACAAAAATACAGGTAATACACGCAAATATGCAGGTAGATTTTATTTTCCTTGCAAGAAAAGTGTCATGAATGCAGTGTTTGATTCTTAGCCCAATTGATAGAGATGTCTGCATAACAGAAGTCATGAACTCGGGTCCAAGAGGTACCAAATATTTCCTTTGTGACAATTTATTTCTATGATTATGTGGTGTATTAACAGTGTCGTAGTCATGACATAAATTGATAGTAAAATAAACTACATCTGATCTAAGATGTAAATCATTTTATGTTGATATGAAAGCATTTCTGCTAATTATAAAATTGATTCGTTTTGTGTTATAATATGAAAAGATGGTGGAGATACAATTATAATTTTATTAACACATACTATTGAATGATCACCGGTGTTGTCATTGCCAACAATGTTGTTTATTACAAAAGCAGCTTTCGATGGCTTAGCCATCATCCTCAGTTGTCTAGTACAAGAAAATAGTAAACAATTAATTAAACAATTAAAAGTAAGAGATAACAATAAACAAGAGATTAATATTAGGAATGGCGGATTACTAGTAATTTAAAAAAACAGAACTAACATTATGTGAAATGAAAACAAAGGAAAAGAAAAAGAAATTTTTTTTATATAACAGAAATTTAAATCTACGCAAGAAAGTGGATGAAATTGAATAGAACTTGAGAAAAACATTTTTGTAACAGAAACATGAAATGTAAGTTGAGCCGTTCCTTACCTGCTGTCTGGAAGCCACGAAACGACTACGCGGGTTTGGGTGGGCCAAGCGGCTTAAGTACCGGGCTGTGGGGTGGTGGAGAGGAGGGTTAATGGCCTGGGTGCGGTGTCCTGTCTATTGCGCCGCCCCGGAGGAGTGCGGTGTGAGGGTGGTGTCTAATAATAATTTCAGTAGAGGGGAGAGATTATGGTTTATATTTTCATTCAGAAGGTTGTCATTTAAATGGATGTGGAGGTTTTCTAAAGTTAATCTAGTGTGATAATGATTTTCTATTTCCAGTATATGAATATCTGTATGTGGATCGAACGTGTGGCCTGTCTGAAGGAGGTGATTGGCAAAGTGAGATTTACAGGAGTTGTGTTTCCAAGCGTGTATGTGTTCATACGTATGTGCACACACGTTCATGTGTTCATACACACAAGAACACATACACGCTTGGAAACACAACTCCTGTAAATCTCACTTTGCCAATCACCTCCTTCAGACAGGCCACACGTTCGATCCACATACAGATATTCATATACTGGAAATAGAAAATCATTATCACACTAGATTAACTTTAGAAAACCTCCACATCCATTTAAATGACAACCTTCTGAATGAAAATATAAACCATAATCTCTCCCCTCTACTGAAATTATTATTAGACACCACCCTCACACCGTACTCCTCCGGGGCGGCGCAATAGACAGGACACCGCACCCAGGTCATTAACCCTCCTCTCCACCACCCCACAGCCCGGTACTTAAGCCGCTTGGCCCACCCAAACCCGCGTAGTCGTTTCGTGGCTTCCAGACAGCAGGTAAGGAACGGCTCAACTTACATTTCATGTTTCTGTTACAAAAATGTTTTTCTCAAGTTCTATTCAATTTCATCCACTTTCTTGCGTAGATTTAAATTTCTGTTATATAAAAAAAATTTCTTTTTCTTTTCCTTTGTTTTCATTTCACATAATGTTAGTTCTGTTTTTTTTTAAATTACTAGTAATCCGCCATTCCTAATATTAATCTCTTGTTTATTGTTATCTCTTACTTTTAATTGTTTAATTAATTGTTTACTATTTTCTTGTACTAGACAACTGAGGATGATGGCTAAGCCATCGAAAGCTGCTTTTGTAATAAACAACATTGTTGGCAATGACAACACCGGTGATCATTCAATTTTAAATGCCAACGACATTTCACCACTAAACCAACACATACTATATTTGTATGTCAAAATCTATTTAAATAGTAATTTGATGGTGTCTACAATACCAGATTATTATTCTTCTGTATTTGTATTGTACTTATGTGATCATGTAAGATTGTTTTCAGAATAAATTTTATGAATACAGAAAAAAGTTTGTTTTTATTAGTTGCCAACTTTTTCTTCCGTTGCTTAAATTTTGTACTTTTTATACAGCGCGCCAATATCGTTGTACGTGCTGTTATGGAGGTTATTATTTACATTGTATGCCCAAAAAGTAGATCGAGTACCGTGCACCTGAGCCAGCTGGTTCAGCGATCAAGGAGTATCCATTCTGGCCACAGAGTGCAGTGTTGTCGATTTAACTCCTGTACCTTATTGTAGATGGTGCCACACGAGTTTCCACTCCTGTTGTATATTCCTCCATGCATGCGCTTCCCTGCACTGGTGCGCCCTAGCGGCCGAATGAAACACGAAAGCTGCACTGAGTGTGCACTGGGTGCGCACCAGTGCGGCGAATGGAAAACGCTATTACTCTATTTGTGGCATCTGTGACCGATGCCACGAACTACAAGCGCTGCCCGCCACACCGATAGATCGGCGGGTCGCCACGAGGGTCGCTGGGAGCGACGCCGCTTGCCGCCAGCGACGAGCAGCCACGTTTCGCCCGACCGCACACGGCCAACAGCAGGGCCGCCCCGGTGGGGGCAACGGAGGGGCCGGCGGCACTCCCCCTACCCAGCGGCGCTATATAAGCGGGGCGCCACTCCACGACGGCAGTTGGAGTTGGAGTCTGGAGTACGAGTTATCACCGCCGAGAGAAGCCTGCCCACGAGATACAACGAACACGCTACGCCATAGGATTTGAGCACCTGGATTTCTGGAGACCACGCTACGACAACGGGACTGCTACGCATACGGAGAACGGGACCTGGCTTGTATTTGGATTACGATTTTGGCATTTTGAATAATAAATTGTTATACTAAGCAAAGTGGTTGATTTTCTCATTTTAGTATACAACACTATTCAGACAAGAAATTTAGAGAAACAATTTGGAGCCGTTTTTGAGAAAATTTTAGAAATCCCCGGGGGGCTTCATATAAAGTACCTCCAAATTTTGAAGAATCTTTTTCAAAATCTCAAAGCTTCTACTAGAATCAGATCGATCGGGGAATATCCATTTTGGAAGAAATCGTACGTATGGTTTACGCGCTAGCAGTGTTCACACACAGACGGACGTTTTCCTTTCAATTAGTTTTTCGGTATCAAGAACATAGAAAACTGAGTTTCTGGCTACACCACGTGTTAGGGGATTTGTTTTCTTAATTTAGCAACTGGTTTTATCTACTTTTTCGTTATCACGGCCCGGCAATGATTTTTCCCCCCGAAAATTGGCCATTTTTTCGCGCAGCATTACATAACTTTCCCTATACTACATATATCCTCGGTGTATACGTACGTATACGGGAAAGTAAAAAAGTCATTTCATGCAGCAGACCTCCTAAGGAGTCATAAAAATACCACCCGCGCTCTGTCGTGAAGGGCGCAAGCGGCGTGGGGGGGGGGAGAGGGTAGCCGGGTAGCATGTTGTGAATTTGCACTAGACTTGTGCATGAGACTTATTTAAGAGCTCTCTGATTGGATACTGAGGCGACGCATGGAACGCAAGGGACACATCTCTGTGAAACACATACACTTTGAAGAGACAGACAGCTTGTGCATTCGAAAAGAGAAGTGGCAGGGCGCTTGTAAGAATGAGGTTTATGAAAATTGGATAATGTAAAAAAGAGTTTAGGGCTGAATTTTCAGCTGTGAGGTGTGAAATAAATCAGAGATAATTTGCAATCCGTTTTATAAATATGAAAGTCAAAAGAGAAGAATAAAAGGCTTTTACTAATGGCTTTTACTAATATGTCTAAACTTGTTCCTCACAAAATATCCTAAAATTATTTTTCTTCCTTCAAATATCAATTACGTATATTGATAATAATAATAATAATAATAATAATAATATATTTTCAGACAATCAGTAGAATTATTTAGTACGTCATCAGTTAATTGTATCCCGTGTAATTTTAATTATAGGCATACCTTGTTTTATATTCGAAGTACAAATATAAAACAAGTTATTTCTATAATAATAAAATTAAATAAAATACAATTTTCTGATTACACAGGTTTGTAGGTAAAAAACTGTATAGGTTTTTTTATACATTTTCTTAAAGATTTCAACTAGGTAAAAACGATAAAAATACCAAAAATGCTTCATCTTGTCAGTTTTTTTGCTATTCTCATTTTTCTTTGTATTTATCGTAAATTTTCTAATTAACTTAAAATATAGCATTCTGTTTTTTTATTTAAACAATGGCCTTAAAACTAAAACTTATCGCATTAATGGTATCAATTATAGCTGAACTTGGCAATAAATGAAAAAAACTATTGGTGCTACAGAATAGCACAGACATTCCCATATTAGTTATCTATTTCCTTTGGTCTTGGCTAGTTATTCGGACATGCCATATACTCTTTCTAGCTGACATCTATCGCCGCCCAAAGTGCATTATTTTGACATATTCCTAATTTGCCGGTTGAAATTCTAACGTATAGATAGATAAGTGACCTTTCATTCAGTGAATTTATGTACCTCGCCACACGGACAAAAATAATTATCAAATAAGTTTTGAGTAATTTCTGAAAGTTTAATTTTTAAACACAAACTCTACTAAAAAAAAAATCTTTATCTCATCATTGCCACCATCTCGTACTTCACCAATAAATTTCAAATATCCCTTGAGCTATTGTTGCGCAAATTTCAATAAAGCTTTGCGGATTGCTTGATCGAAATACATTATGCATTGTGAATGCAAATTGTAAATTGTTTTCTCAATGTTTGTAACATTTAACAAACATTTTTTAATAATTATCGTCTTCTATATTATTTCAGTAGTATACCTTTGGGTTCCGGCTCTCACACGCAACCAATCTTTATAAATGAGGGCTCTAAAGAAAGAGAATTTCACGGAGACTTGACGAATTCCACTTTTGACTTCAAAAATATGGATGATTTCTTAAAAAAACGCATTGAAATATTCACGTAAAATGCAACCCGCATCACATGTCAACATATATCGGCAAATAACTCATAAACAAAGCGTTTCAGAGTCTTAAAAAGTAAAATTTTGAGGCCAAAGGCCTCAAAGAAATGTTTTCTACACTATAAACTACAAGATGAGACATTCTTCGTCCCATTCAATTAACTTTTCGGTTCCACACTTCAATACTATCAAGGTCACCTCAATATTTCACCCCTTCCTGCTGGCAGCAATTTTTGTGGCGACACGCTTAAAAGGCTTAGATTCGACAACCTTTATTTACGTTTTCTGTTAACACCGTAGTTTTTGCAGTCTGCCGAGGTTTATTTGCATAATCATTAATTCAAGATTTGCTCTCCAGCAACACCTAGAAGTACTATTATAGTTGCTTGATATCTATACCTATGAAGATTGTTTCTTATGCGTGTAGTGAAACTATTCAATTAACGTTTTCTCGTGGTCTGTAAGTGCTGTGTACTTGATTGTGCAGTAATGTGGGTGTTCAGTGAAGAGTGAAGACTGTGTTTGTGTTTTATCTGTACCAATATGATAACGAAATATGCATATGATAATGAAAGTTTCAAGTCAACAGGTTCAGACACGTAGCTTTCTCAAAAGTAAAAAGCTAATATTTTTGTGACTCTCACGAAAAACTAAAACCTAATTGACAAAGAATATTACTTCAAATGTCTTTAAAAACGTTTTGGGAATTGTTCCAAGCCAATTCTCCATGATGTTGAATAAATATTTATTGAAAATTTCTTTTACACATTAATTGCATTGTTTTTATTTTTATTTGTAATTGTGTTAGTACATTGCAAGTTACCTTTATAGATTTTAAACAAATAAACACGTTTCGTTAATTACTTTCCCTCTTACAATGAAAATAGAAGGATAAGGATGAGTGTGGTGTCTAACATGCGAGAGTTCTCTCACAGGTACGCAGAGGTAGTGGGGGAAAACTTGTGCTATGGCACAACACAAAGAACAAACTTTTTAAAGTAGCTAAAGTAAAATAGCTTGAAATAAATGGAAAACAAAAATCAAAACGCACTAGCCTACAATACTACGTGAATCAATTAAAAAACAACTAAATTTAAAATTATAGAAAGAATAGTGCCAGTCGCCCGACAACTGCAAACGATCGCATTCCAAACGCACGATTTAAATGTTGGCGGTATCTGGAAGTATGTACACCAACGCCCAGCTGCAAACTCATATTGTGAATAAAACACCGTTTGATATTAAACTCAAGGTGTCGGTTAAAAATGCAAACATATTAAAAATGCAAACATCGTTTGAACAACATTCCCATGTACCGAAGTGGGCTTACTAAGGCGTACTCAATTGTTTCTAATGCTAACAAATGGTATTTAGTACTCAAAGGTGAAAACATTAGTTTGATTATTTTTTGGCTCGGAATTGCTTTTCTTGAGGTACGTAAGGACGCAGAAAATAATTCAATACTTTTTAGTATACAAATAATTTTTCAATTTTCTCATCCCAGCAAGCTGTCTTCCTGACTCCCCAAAACCCACTCGGTTCTTCATAACAAATCAAGGAAAGTTAAATAATATTGCAATGAGTAGGTCTGTTCTTGCACGATCCGGCATTTTCGCACCACTTTACTTGGCTTTCTCAATAGTAAAATTTTTCTGTTATTTGACTATCAAAGAAAGCAAAAAGCTAACTCTCAAAGAAGATTAAAACATTTCTTCAAATGTTGTTTTTAAAGAAGTATGAGTTGTTCCAAGAACATCTCTCTATAATGTTGAATAAACTTTAATTGAAAATTTGTTTCAAACATCAATTGCATTCTTATTTTGTTTGATATTCTGTAAGTACATTAGTAGTTCCTCTCCTTTATGGAAAGGATAGACAAATGGATAGGGAAAGGGTGGGATTTAACATGCGAGAGTTCTCGCACGGGTACGCTAGTTATAAAATACTATTTTTGTTCGATGTATTAATCTCGACGAATCCTATTTGCTTTATAATCGTCCTAAATGTAAAGAATAACATTGAACTACTAATTTTCACGCCCAATTACTCCACAAATACTGATATTTTGGAAAAATTCAGCATGCCCTTATTTGAAGATGTTTTTGATGAGCATATTTTATTAAGAAAACAAGGTACTTACCTTCCATCCTTACGGCGGTGATTCCTGATATTCAAAATCACTCTTCTCGAATCTATATAAATGCATTGGGCAAATTTTAATATGGCCAACTTGGGAGGTCCTAAGGTTTTCAAATCGAATAACCATAGAACACCACTGTTAGCGAATAGAATTCGACGCGATTAATATACTAAATAAATATAGTAATTTATAAAAAAAAAGTTTCCTAAATTTACTTCATTCTTTCAATTTCTAGGCTGGGGGATTACGTCTTATTAGAGAAATACCAATATTTCAACTTGGCAACATTCACATCAAAACCAGAACTAATTACATAGAAATTATTAGATTTATCATTAATTATTTATCATATTATCGTTAATTATTTATCACCACCACTTATTATAAATTACTACTTTCGTTCAATACTTCACAGTTTGCTTCCATATTTCATTGAGAAACCAACTTCCATCTATCGCCGCCCAAAGTACATTTGTTTGCCATTTTCTTAATTTTTCTGTTTCCTAATGGTAGAACGGAAATATTATTTTAATTATATTAAAGAACAGTAATACTCACTATTATAGTATTATATATTATTATTATTATTATTATTATATTATTACACTATTGTATTAATTATATTAAAGAACACTCCTCCTAAATGGCAATTTTCTTTGAAAAATTTGCAGCCGTTTTTAAGAAAATGGCGTTTAAGCGCTACTGTAAATGCAAACTTTGTAGCTCTTTTTCACAGAAAATATTTGAGTTTTTGAAAAACATCATTAGAAGTCATTTGAAGTACATCAACTTACAAATACAATAGTGTTCACAACTTGCTGGAAATATGCGTATTAACGGTGTGTCAATCTTAAAAAATACATTTATGTAATTTTTGAAAAAAGCGCAAAAATACCCCAAAATGAACTTTACATCCTATTAAAGAGTGCAATTAACACTCTCCGTTCGAAAAGTTAGAAGAAAAAAATTGGAGACGTTTATGAGAAAATGGCATTTGAGCGTTTCTGAAAATGTGGAATTTCGAGCTAGTTTTCGCAGAAAAACGTTTTTTTTTTCGAGAAACTTTAATTAACATTATTTAAACGCACAACGTGTTAGTGTTAATTTAGCAACTGGATTTATCCCCTTTTTCGTTATCAGGGCCTGGCAATGAATTTTTTTCCGCCGAAAATCCGCCGTATTTTCGCGCAGCATTACATAACTTTCCCTACTACGTATTCTGACGCAAACCCGTCCGTAACACCCCTTTTTATATTTATTTATAAAATTTGGCAATCCTCTCGACAACAATCGGGCGTCAGGGCGGGTGCGTCAAATATCTGCTCTTTCGAGCTTACTTAAATCTCAGGGCAGTGGGATCTTTGGGGTGTGAGAGCAATCCTAACACAGGAACACAAAATAACAGTAACAACAAAAGTTTAATGATTCCAAAATAATAACTAATACTACTACAGACACAACTCGTCACTTTTCACTTTCAATTTTCCAAATAAGTCATTAGCTTACATTACATCCTCTTTAAAAATCACGTAACCAAAATTTCTGCCAATTCTTGACATAATTACTGTCCCAGTAAAATTCGTAATTCTTTTAACAAAACCAACTGATTAAATTCTGCTTGCGCTTTAACTTTATCACGGCAGCGCTCTACCAATGTTATTGAACCCTCGATTTTAACTCTTTCGCAACTGAATAATAAACCGTGCTCTGTAGCGCACCTTCCTTCACACTTTGATACAATTTAACACCTTTACTTTAATTCATTTACAAAAGAAAATTAATAGGTAACCAGGCGTCAAAATGGCTCGTGCTTTTAACACTGTAACATGAAAGTCATTTATCCTTTACATTCTATAACCTCCCCAAACAACTCCTAACGTCTCCATTCGACACGGCGCGAACTTGACCTATATTTCTCGCTAGCCTCGTTACCTCTCCTTCCTGGCGGTTAGGTGGCCTTCTCCCCAGTCGCTCGCTGTCGCGTCGCTGCTAGCGCTGGCGCTCCGCGCCGCGGCCTCGGTACTCGGCGACGCGCTGTCTTCGTTCTTTCCGTCTTCCGTCTTCAACTCCCGTCGCAGTTCTCCCGCAACTCCCGTTCTTCTTCCGTCTCCTTCTTCTTGTGGTCCCGTCCTTCTTCTTTCTTGCGCTCCCAGCTCCGTCGTCCTTCTTCCGTCTTCTTCGTCCGCCTCGGTCCCGACTCCTCCTTCCGATATTGTACGGTGCTCGTCCGCCTTCGGGTCTCGTCCGGCGCGTTCTTTTACTCACGCCCGTTGTTTCTCGCACGCCGGCGTGAGGTATAGTTTTCGCCGCGTACTAGATCTCTCCTCCGTTTCGGCTACAGATTTTATGGTGTAATTTGAGCGTCAATTTGTTACCAATTTCAGAGACGACCTCTCTCACGATGCCGTAACTGCCAGAATCTTCACAAATGTTTTAATTACTTTGCTGATGACTAGCTAGACGCCTTTGGACGTCGGATACTCCTAACTAACTTGACATTCCTTCGCGTAATCTTTCGGCGTCGGCCACTAATGCTTCGGAGAGAAATGCTGCCTGCTCCGACCGACAAAATCTGAAGAGATGTTTCTTCCTCCACTGACGAAAGCTAAAGAGATCTTTCTTCCACCACTGACGAAAGCTAAAGAGAACCATCCGGTTGCGGATCCGCGTTTTATGCCCTCGGTTCGCAGGGGTAACGCGGTGCCTCCTACTCCCCTCCAGTTACCGCGTCATTTTCTCGCGACTTGTGAACGACGTTATAGGCGACAACTTTCTCATCCGCAGGCGCGCCTCTTTTGAACTGCGCCGCGCTCTCTTTCTCGTTCTTTTTTTGTGTTTTATGGGGTTCTAGCACCTGTGACGAACCTCATAATTCAGGTTCGTCACAAGTATATATTATGTAAATATGTACATATACGGGAAAGTAAAAATGTTAACAGTTAAAGAGAGTAGTGGAAGAGGGTGGTGAATAAAGTAGATATACAGTTAGCAGGAAAGTCACGTGATCATGTGAAACGGGTTAAAAGTTGATAGTGATTAATATGAGCATGTTTAGATATGTTATTCGGGATTCAAGAATAAAATATAAACCCTTTGTTGTTGGATTGGATTGTGTGTCAATAAAATCAAATCTAATCTTATATTACACTCAATATTCAGCATTCAAACGATACTGTAATTGTTATTTTATTTCTGAAATATGCTTACAGAGGTTGTGTAATTTCTCCTGACAGCTTGTCTTATATGTAGTGAATATATAGTAAAACGTCAACAAAGAAGAATAAGTGAGTTTGTGTATTGTAATGATGTTCATGGGCTCATGAAATGCTTTGAAATAGAATGATTATTAAGAATAACGCATAATCATTGATTTCTCTAAAACTAGCCTCAAAGCAAAATTGCTACATAATGAAAATGGATTTGCATATCTTCTTATAGCACACTCGGTTCATATGAAAGAAAATTACAATGACTTCGCTTAGATTCTAAACTATACTGAGATATTAACATTATCAGGGGATGATTTGTGGAGATTTCAAAATACTAACCATATTGTCGGATCAGCAGGGAGGTTAAACAAAATATCCTTGTTTATTTGTTTATAGGTTATTTTGTTCATCTGCACTGGACAAAAATAACTGGCGTCCTCGATACTGTTTAATTCCCAGCTAGAAAAACGTCATTAATACAACCTTCTTTCAGAACAAGAATTATTACCATTTCTTCGTATTAAATTGAGGCTTATAAAGAAGTTTGTCAAATCACTGTCCAGAGATAGGGATTGTTTCAAATTTCTGTGTTCCAAGTTCTCGAAACTGTTCGAGGCCAAGTTAAAAAAAGAGAGTTTTCACTGTTCCCGTGTTAAGAGAACCTCAAACGGCTCCCCCTTTTATGGAAACAATGGGACAGGAAAAAGGAGTGTGGGTCTATTTCAAGAATGTAGTGCACAAGTTTTTCGGGAATACTAAGAACCTTAACTAAAACTAGTTGTGCTACAACAGCACTTACTTTCCCGTATTAGAGGAAACAGCTAAGTAGTACTGTAATATTGCACTTTATGCGCTACTAACATCTTCGCTTGGAACTCATTATTTCCATTGCAGTGTTGTCAGAACTATGTGAATTCTACAACTTCACAAAAATAGAATGCAAAAGTTTTGTAACCCTGTATTGGAAAAAGAAGCCTGAAACCCTGGAAATATAGAAATGCCTTCCATTGGGCCATGATTAGGGAAGAGTATTTTAAAACCATGCAACAAATTCTCTACTCACTACAAATGGTACAGCATTTGGTGCAAAACTAAATATTTGCCTGCAAATATCAACATAAATTAGACAATTATAACTCCTTTTCATACAGCTCCATTAGGTCACAACAATGACACTAATTCACAGATATTCGCGAGCGCAAAGTGAATTCCATTGTTGCAGACCCTGCATTGTCGCTATTCTGAGAACTATTAATTCTTTTTACTTATTTCAAATATTTCAAAATAAACAATTTCTAAAATATTAATGTGTAAGTCTATAACAAAGTTCGAATGTAAGAAACGAAGAAAGAAATAATATACAAAATTGCACATTCCAATTTACGACGCATCCAGCTGTCCGAAGCGCAGTAAATTTACAGCGGCCTATTACGTTTGTCACAAAATTAAAGAACAACTACTCGTATTTTGAAAAAATTAAGCATGACCGTATTTATTTTATTTATTTATTTGTCAATATTCGGAATTGCCACATACTCTTTCTTGCCAGCTACCATCTATCATCGCCAAAAGTACATTTTTTGTCATTTTCTTAATTTTTCGGTTTCCTACTGGTAGAACACAAACATTAATTTTAGAATATTAAAGAACACAAAAAACTAGCCGTAAATGGCAATTTTCTTTTAAAAATTATGTGCCGTTTAAGAGAAAATGGCGTTTTAGCGCTACTAAAAATGCGAAATTTGAAGCTCATTTTCACAGAAAATTTTTGAGTTTTCAAAATACTTTATTTGAAGTTATTTGAAGCACTTACACTCACAAATATAATCATCTGTACAAATTGCGGATAATGTGCATATTAAAGATGTGAGAGATCTTTCAAAAAATTTACATTTATATAATTTTTGAAAAAAAACAAAAAAAACTCAAAATAAACTTCAAGCTATACTAATGAGTGCAGTTAGCACTATCCGTTACAAAAGTTTCAAGAAAAAAATTGCAGCCATATACGAGAAAATGACGTTTGAGCATTTCTGAAAATGCCGAAATTTGAGCTACTTTTCACAGAAAACGGTAGTGTTTTCGAGAAACTTTACTTGACATTATTTAAAGCATATATACTCGTAAATATAATAATGTAAAAAATTGCCGATAATGTAAATATTAACGACGTGAGAGACAAGTAAAAAAATTTACATTTTGGTAATTTTTGAAAAAACCAACCGATAGACCAAAATGGCTTTTATGTCATTGATAGAGTACATTTACCACTATCCCTAACAAAAGTTTAAAGAAAAAATTCGGAACCATTTTTGAGAAAATTTTGTTTTTGTAATTTTTTAAAATTGCACATATTGCACGCAATATTGCACGAAAACTACCAAAATTGTGAAAAACATTTACATGACCTTTATTAAAGAACTCAATATGCAGAACAAATTTTATTTGAAGAAAAAATCTCTATCTTCAATTTTGTAGTTGGAGAAAGACGCCAAAAAAAATTCAAACTTTCACAATTTTCGAAAATTCAGAGCTGTACGTGAAAATCGGACCTATGCCATGTTAAAAAGTGTATTTTTCTCTATTCATAGAAGAAATTTAAAGAAAAAATTTGGAGCCGTTTTTGAGAAAATGTTGAAAATCCCCGGGGGGCTTCATATAAAGTACCCCCAAATTTTAAACAATCTTTTTCAAAATCACGAAGCTTCAACTAGAATCAGATCGACTGGGGAATATCAATTTTGAAGAAAATCGACCGAACGGTTTAGGCGCTAGCGTTGACCACAGACGGACAGACGGACAGACGGACAGACGGACAGACAGACAGACAGACGGACAGACGGACAGACGGACGGACGGACAGACAGACGGACAGACGGACGGAATGCCGTCAATCGATTTTTAAGTATAAAGAAGCAACAAATCATGGATTTTGACCACACCACGTGTTAGGGGATTTTTTTTCTTAATTTAGCAACTGGTTTTATCCACTTATTCGTTTTCACGGCCCGGCAATTAATTTTTTTCCGCCGAAAATTGGCCATTTTATCGCGCAGCATTACATAACTTTCCCTATACTACGTATATCACTCCGTGTATACGTACGTATACGGGAAATAAAAACATTGTACAATGCATGTTGGCAGCGTATGAAGTTCAATTATGCAAGCTGAGCTTCAAAGTTCATTTTTTATACACCCTTATTGACTATTTTCCTGCAAAATTGACAGCTTATGGTGAAGAAAAGGGTAAAAGATTTCCCCAGAATGTCGGTGATTTTGAGACATGTTTCCCAGGAAAATGGAAGGCAATTTGTTAGCTGACTACTATTCAATGCTCACTCGAGAAATCAAAGAAACCGGAAATTGAGTTTGGAGAAACATAAAAGAAAAGGTTTTACAAGAAAAAAGATACCTGTAATTGGGTAAAAATGTAACAAACAATTTTTTGACTACTTGTAATAAAATGAATATATTTTGTTCACTGTAAAAATAAAAGTATTTATTAATTCTTTTTTTTTAAAAATCTGTAAGTGATGGAATGTTATGAAAATAATTTTTAGAATCTTTGACTTTCAAATCATATAATTCAGGGAAAATGTCCCATGCAGCTGAAAAGTGTTTTTTTGCGGACCTGTGTTACATATTGAATAATTCTTCTGATTGTCTTAAAACATAATAGACTGAAAACCATAGAATTTATTAACAATCAAAATGAATATTAAACAATATAAGTAAAATCATGATATATTTTTTTAAAATTTAGTCCGTTGTGTAACGACATATTGTAACCGCTGCAGTTCTCTAGATGGTTTACAATGGTGTAAATAAAAAAAAGTGAATTTTTCACTTTTTTTGACGTGCGACCTATTGCGATTAACACAACGGTATGACGTGTGTGTTGCAAACGTGATTGATAAAAGCTATATAGGTCGTCTGGTTCAAAATCTATACGCAACCAATCGCATTTTAAATAGCATGCATATTCACTTTTTAGGGCGGATACGGAGAACCAACTGGTGGAGTTCACTGCCGTATCGCTTTCATTTATTCCAAGCTGTGAACACTGCAGCAGTCGCTGGGTAACTTTTGAAAGATCGGTGTTGCTTCTGACAGGTTAGTGTTTCATCGGATAGCTCACATTTTTATTAACAATTCGCAAGGTAGTAATACTAAGCATACTATTTAATTACTGTTAGATGAACTTGACTGCAGAGGTTTTTCAACAGACAGAGTTACTAAAAAGTTTAAGAAGTAAAAACAGAATTACATAATATGAATTTAGAAGTTTATATTTTTCATTAACGAAAATTTCATTGTTCGACGTTTCGAGGGCATGAATTTTTCCTCATCCTCAGGTTATAATGAATACGAAATAATTGTTTTTTTAACTATACGTAACAGGTATCTGACTTTAAAAGACATGATTCAATTACAATAAAACACTAGCACTCGATATAAAATAACATTAGAAGGATCACCATTTTTAACAAAAACAAAAATTAAAAATTAAACTAACTAAATAAATATTGTAACTTTTTCTACTTTATCATTATTATTTTTATATTCTACCCCAGGTTGGGCAACCCATTGTGAGGTACTTCGATTTTAACATTATTATTTTTATGTTAATCTTTTCAAAAATTATCAAATTATCACATTTAGTCGTGGGTTGTGAATACAACATTAATCGTCTTACCTGTTGTATGCGTACGAGTAATTCTATGCATAATTACGATTACTGGAAGGTCTATTAAATATTATATTAATATAAATTAATATTTTTCTACCCAGCTATCCTAAGACACCCTTCGAAAAAAACGAAATCTTTTTACTTTCCCATATACGTACGTATACACGGAGTGATACACGTAGTACAGGGAAAGTTATGTAATGCTGCGCGAAAAAATGGCCAATTTTCGGCGGAAAAAAATTCATTACCGGGGCGTGATAAAGAAAAAGTAGATAATTCCAGTTGCTAAATTAAGAAAAAAAATCCCCTAACACGTGATGTAGCCAGAAACCCTGTTTTCTAGGTTCTTGATACCGAAAAACCAATGGAAATTAAACGTCCGTCTGTCTGTCCGTCTGTGAACACTGTTAGCGCCTAAACCATACGTACGATTTCTTCCAAAATGGATATTCCCCAGTCGATCTGGTTCTAGTCGAAGCTTTGAGATTTTGAAAAAGATTCTGTAAAATTTGGGGGTACTTTACATGAAGCCCCCCGGACATTTTCAAAATTTTATCAAAAACGGCTACAATTTTTTTTTAATTTCTTATATAAAGAGAGTAAAATACACTTTTTAAGATGGCACAGATCTGGTTTTCACGGACAACTGAATTTTCGAAAACTGCAAAAGTTTGAATTTTATTCAGCGTCTTCCTCCAACAACAAAATTGCAGATAAAGGTTTTTCCTTCAAATAAAATTTTTTCTTCATAGTGAATTCTTTCTTTAAGGTCCTGAACATATTTTTGAAAATTTTAGTAGTTTTCGCGCAATATTGTGTGCAATATGTGCAATTTAAAAAAAGTTACAAAAACAAGATTTTCTCAAAAACGACTACAAATTTTTTCTTTAAACTTTTGATTGGTATAGTGCCTGATGTATTATATGAAATGACGAAACGCCATATCTGTATTCTTTTGTTTTTTCAAAAATTGCAAAAATGTAATTTTTTTACTTGTCTCTCACGTCGTTAATATTTACATGAGCTTTGATTTGTTGACATTATTGTATTAAGGAGTACATGAGCTTTAAATAATGTCAAGTAAAGTTTCTCGAAAACACAACGGTTTTCTGTGAATAGAAGCTCAAAATTCCACATTTTCAGAAACGCTCATTTTCTCAGATATATGGCTGCAAATTTTTATCTTCCAACTTTTGTAATAGATAGTGCTAATTACATTCTTTAATATGACGTAAAGTTTATGTTGAGTTATTTTTTCATTTTTTCAAAAATTACATAAATGTAAATTTTTTGAAAGATCTCTCACATCTTTTATATGCACATTACTAGGAATTTGTAAAGATTATTATATTTGTTAGTGTAAGTGCTTCAAATAACTTCAAATAAAGTATTTTGAAAACTCAAAAATTTTCTGTGAAAATGAGCTTCAAATTTCGCATTTTTAGTTGCGCTAAAACGCAATTTTCTTTCAAACGGCAGATAAATTTTAAAAGAAAATTGCCATTTAGGACATGTTTTGTGTTCTTTAATATTCTAAAATGAATATTTCCGTTCTACCAATAGGAAAACGAAAAATTAAGAAAATGACAAAAAAATGTAATTTTGTCGGTGATAGATGGCAGCTGGCAAGAGTATGTGGCAATTCCAAATAGCTATCGGAGGCCCAAAGAAATAGAAAACTCTGTGCCATTCTGTAGCACCATTGGTTCCAATACAAGTTTACAAAACGTTTGTATTATATTTTTATGCAGTTATAGAATTCACATAGTTTTTTATTTATTTATTAACGTCAAAAACAGTTAAAAACTGCGTGTGACGAGCTATGGGGAGAAGTGAATTTTGTGCAAGTTTTCATAATTCTGTGATCTCTATCCTAAATCATATTCTAGTCAAATTTTGAATACAGAAAAGAGAGGGTTTTTCGAGTTTTGTTGACAAAATATTCGCTCCTATATAATAAAATATATTTTCAAAGGTAAATTAGCTATAAATTCCTGCCCTGAACCCTCATGTTCTTCATGAAAGAATAATACTTTTTGCCGCGATAATTTGGAAAACGATAATTTGAATAACTATATTTCCCACTGAAATTCAGAAGACGTGTACAAATAATGAAGTTACATTTATGTCCAGAAGCAAAACAAAGGACCATCTCAGCATTTGCTCAAGGATCAGGGAAACTGGACGAAAAGCCTGATCGAGATGGGGGCCATCAACCCAGAAACTGTGGTACAATACTTGTTACAGGTTCTTTAGAATTATCCAGTTCAAATGATAAATAATTAACTATCATTGTTAAAATTAATACTACTTTCCTTTTTGATGCTCGGTATAGTCTCGAATTGTATAGAAACAGTTATGCAGCAGCAAAGATTTTACTTGGGACGTGAACTTTTCTATCGAATTTAATCGTTTAATATCTTCTGGCAAAGTGTTGTAGAGTAATGTACATGAATTGTATGTGAATTTTTTGTAGTGATCTGTTGATACTGCCACTTGGTGAATATGATTACTACGTCGTGTGTTAAACTTATAGACATCGGCGTTTGCTGAAAATATATTCCCGCCCTTAAGTAAGTCATTTTTGACAAAAAGTACTGATTTGTAAATCAGGAGACAAGGTAACGGTAAAATTCCTAGATTAATAAAGAGAGATTTACAAGAATCACGTGGGTTGGATTTGCTTATTATTGGTACAATTCGTTTTTGTAATCTGAAAGTCTGGGAGCTATAAGATGTGTTTCCCCAGAATATTATGCCATATCTCAGGCGGGAGTGAACATTGGCAAAATATACACAACGAGCTGTATGAAGGTTGACGGAATTTGAAAGAATTCTGAACGCGTAACATAATGAACTTAATTTTGTGTTCAATTCATTTAAGTGGACATTCCATTTGAGTTTTGACATCAGTGCAATGAAAACAGTGAGTTGTTCGCTTCTTGGATGAATTGGATGTTTTCAAATGATAGCCAAGATGTTAGTAGCGCAGAAAGTGCAATTTTCAATACTACGTAGCTGTTTCCAATAATGCGGGAAAGTATATGCTCTTGTAGCATCACTAGTTTTAGGTCTTCATTATTGAATTGAATTGAATTGCCTTATTTTACATGGCGAGACTCAGGCCATGGGGCCTGCTCTTCCGTATAACCACACAAATTTCGTTACGCTCCTTTCACCAGCTAGCGGAAAAAGAAGGTATTCCTTGGACGACGAGACAGGCGATTTTAAATTTAGCTCAGAGGCGTCAGTAAGGCTTTTACATGCAGTAAATCTCCTAACACGGGACAGCCGGCTTTACTTCCCCTCCGAAGGAAGGCGTACGAAGGATTTTTTCTCTCTTAAAAATCCACGGCTTCGACTCGGTTTGAACCCGTGAACCGCGAACTTGGGTATATCCGCTACGCTAATCGTTATACCATCGCCGCCGTCACAATTACATAATTATGTACATACACAATTATGTAATTAAACACAATTACACAATTATCACACAATGCATTACACAATTATGTAATTAAAAATAATATAAATTTCCCCCCCCCAAATTCTGAAATGCACATGGTGACACCCTTTGGTAGGTAATGAAAAACAACATGAAGTTCTATTTGAATTACTGCAACATTTTATGGTGAAAGTCTGAAATATCTACGGATTTGTACAGAGTGCCCGCTGGTGCACATCAGGCAGATAATGGTTAAGGTAGTATGCTCGGGCCAGTCGCTAGTCAACTATTTATTTCATCTATGGATTAACAATACCGGTTGGAAACGTAAACGGAAGATTTAAATATTTTTTTGAGTAGTTAAAAGAGAAGTATTGAATAGTTGCTCCAGGAAAACAATATTTACAAATAAATTTATTCTCTCGCGTGATTTTTCATTTTCATGAGCAGGCAATACCTAATAATCAGTTTGGTTAATTTCAGCGCCCGTACTTTTCTTTCTTTCTTTGTTGAATATTAGTTCATATTGTTTACATTGAAAGTAAATTATCGTCAGTTTGTGTGTGTGTGTGTGTGTTGCAAAGTTTTAATTTAGGGCGGTGTTCTTTCATATTACAAGAGAAACAGTGCTGAGAATAACATGATTTGCGCAGCGTAACTCCTGGATCGAGGACCAGTATTTCCGGTTGCAATGAATTTCGCAGTTTTTTATCAATTATTTCTCAGAATTCCCGATGAAATATGTTAGATTTAATATCATCTGATTCCTCAAAAAAATTACTACGTATTGAATAAAAGAAAAAGGTACTTTTACCGTATAACTTCTTCAATATCTTAAAAAGAGCTGTGCGTGCGAAGGTTTTTTCGTAAGAACCCGCACTAATTTAAACTTTTTTTTAAAAAAACTTTTTGCCGGTAAGAGCCAAATTTTTTCTTATCATCTAGAAGAACAGAAATTTTATTTAATGTATTTTTTTAAAAATGTTTTTAATGTATATTAATTTTGGGATTACTACTTCACCATGGCCGATCTAATGTACTTAAGAAGATGGAAAAGACAATGGGATGAGACAGTGGAAATAGCATGAGCTGAGAGAAGGAGGACATGAGACACGGCTTCAAAATATAAAAGAAATGTAATAAAAACAAATTATAAAAGAAATATAACAAATTTCTTGGGAACACAAAATACAACAGAAGATTTTTTTAAATTTTAAATGGCCAGCAATAAAAGAAGGCAGCAAGCCAAACACACAAATAAACCGAACAAAAAGCATTAATTTTTTAAAAAGTTCATATTATTTAAGTTAACTACTAATGCATCGATTAAATTCGTAAGATCATAACTATCTTCGAAACCTATGAGTCAATGTTGCCAAAAAAGTTTGTTTTCATGTTTCTGTGGCAATGCTGCGTTCTTTTCCAACCGTGTTGCATTGATGCTCGTAATATTATCACTAAGATATCACAAAGAGATATTTATCATCAAAGATATCTAAAACAGCACAACTAGTGGTGAGAGGTGTAAAGTCTAAAGGAATATGTTTTGGCTGCTGGTTTTTTACGGATAGATTTTAATATTGTGTTTTGCTGCCCACCTGTCGATATGGCGTAGATACAACTGAAAAGAAATATTGTGTTAATGAAGGCACCTAATGAACATTTAGCCGAGAACAACGCATTAGCGTAATGAGAGAGAGAGAGAGGGGGAGAGAGAGAGAGAAGACAGTAATACTAAGTTCATGACAATCTTTTCCAGAATGTTTTCGCGGCTGTTGCTTCTGGTGGCGAACGTTCTCGCCTGGTTAGTAAGTCTACCACAGGCGCTGCTGTCGTACATCCGTGATTGGCTGCACTTCCGGGAACTGGCCAATCGCTTTCCTGGACCTCCCAGGCGACCACTCATCGGCAACTTGTTCGTCTGCGGAGTTTTCCCGGACTGTGAGTGCCTTCTCTTTCCCCACATGTTCACAAGTAATTGCTGCAAACTTACAAGGCGTGTCGCAAGGAGCAGAAGATTATCATTTTTTTTGTAAATTAATATTTAAAAGAAATTTCATACAATGGAGTTACAGAAGAGTAAGTCGCCCGTTTTGGTAAACAGATCCTCATGCAGTCGAGAAATGCATGCAAAGCAGTCGATACATGCATGGAATGCATGCAATACGCAAATGCATGCAATATGCAAATGCATGCAATATGCAAATGCATGCAATATGCAAATGCATGCAATATGCAAATGCATGCAATATGCAAATGCATGCAATATACAAACGCATGCAATATGCAAATGCATGCATGCATGCAAAGCAGTCGAGAAATGAATGTTATGTCCAAACCAGTGATTTTCAAACAGCACGTACTCTTTCACCCGTATTTTCACGCAAAAATATGCACATGTTACTCAATTTTCTAAAAATTGTTCATGACCTTATTTTAAAATATATTTGTAAGGAATAGATTTAATTAAGGGAAAAAATCTGCATCTTTATTGTTTTAGTTACAGGAAGACTCCTAAAATATTTTGAACTCTTGCAATTTTCAAAAAATCAGGGTTTTCAACTAATATGAGACTAGCACCTTCCTTTAAAAACGTTCTTCACACTATCCTATTACAATATTTAATAAAAGACGATGGAGCTATTTTTTTATATGGCAAATGTTTCAGGGGCATCATGTAAAGTACCCCAAAATTATTATGTCAGTTTCAAATTCATGGGACCGTGACATCAACCAGATCGATTTGGGAATATCAATTATTCGATTTTTGGTATCAGCAACTTACTAAACATGGATTCTGACTAAACTATGTGTTAGAGGATTTTTTACTAAATTTAACAATTTGAGATATCCAATTTTTCGTTATCAGGACCCTATAATATGGGTTTTTCTGCCGAAAATTCCCCGTTTTTTTCGCGCAGCATTACGTAACTTTCTCTCTATTGCGTAACGAGAAATTAAAAATCTGTAGATATCTAACGTGTTTATAATCAAATGGAAATTTGGAAACTTTTGAGGCAGAAAAACTATCCGTTTGTTGAATATTTGAGTTTTGACACCGAAATTAGCTCAAGTGAAAAAATATTTACACACGCATTAATTTTGTGTAATCATGAAGTCATTTGCATGAATCGCATGCACACAGTTTTCTTTTTGCGGAGTCTTTTGAAAATTCAAATTCATTAACTTGCTACCACCGTATTCAATGGTTTTGCAGCCAGGCTCACTGCAACTTCGGGACTTCAATGAAAGTACGATTAAGCACATAAAGTATTAACGGTACTAAGCACTAATAACATCGGTCTACAAAAATAAACTTTTTTTCTTTCACAAGAATGAAAATCAATTCTTAAAGTATTTTTCATCTTGAATTAAAATATCATTTTAGTTTGACACCATCAGGCATGAGATTTGTGTGATATTCATTTGAAATTTTTATAATTTTTAATAAAATCAGCAACTAGCTACCCAACTCTAAATGGTATGCTACTCGTCCTCACTTACATTCTCATTACTAATTGTGTTCCTAGAAAATGTTAATGATCATTTTCGAGCGTATTTTATATCAGGAAAGATTTTCTGAAGGAAGCCAAAGTCAGAGTCCAAGAGGTGAATTTTCAAAGACATGTTACACCCCCATACCTTTATAAGAAAGCAGATCAGCTACTATGTCCGATAGTTTTGTTTTATGGTTTCCACAGAAATTACAATATAAAATTTTGAAAGACTGCCGGAGGCTTCATGAAAGTATCCCCCAAAATTAAAATATCGGTTTCAAATTCAAGGGACTATGACTCCGTGAAATTTGCAGCAGTTCAATATTTTTCGGCGTCTTCCTTCAACAAAAATAGTAGATACATAGAGATTTGCCGTCAATTAAATCTGTTCCTGAAAGATAGATTTTGAAGTAAGGTCAAGTATAATTTTTCCAGAAATTAGAGTTATTATCGCGTAATTTTGTGTTAATATACGGGCGAGAAAGTACGTGCTATTTTAGCCCCACTAGTTAATTTCAGTGGGTCTTTCTAGTCTAGAGATTAGAGTATTCTGGCGTTCAAAGCAAGAATTCGCAGTTTCAACTCCAGCTGAGGGCCGTTGATTTTCTAAGTGCAGAGCATTTTCATAATATTCTTGTGAGACGCTTCTCTGGTTCTAATCTCATGTTCCCTAATTTTCAACCTGAAATAAGCTGCTTTTCTGAAACGCATTTTGAAATTGTGTTGTGGTGTTTTGATCTCTTTTTCAGTTGTTCATCCAAATCAGTCACTCTGACATCTGTGTTTTATTTCAGCAATGAATCTGATAAGATGGGTATTGGACGATGTAATGTACCGTTATCCTGCCGGACAAATAATGCTTGGACCTCGGCGATTCTTTATGCTAAGCGATGTAAACGATCTTAAGGTAATGAACTCTTCAACTACGTTGGCTCGGTGCCTGAGGTCGGGGGATGTAACCGATTCTGGTCGAAAAATTCAGTTTTTAAAAAACAAGTTTATAATTATCCTTGGAGTTTTGTTTACATCATATTTAAATATTATTGTTGTAGGGCAAGTGGAAATATTTTTAAATATTGTTTTAGTTAATGACTACCCGCCTCGGGCCATGCCCCTTTTTCTGTCAGGTGTCAGTTTTCAGAGAATTTTTGTGATGTTTGATGACACAATTTAAATCTTCTTCTTCACTTCCAGGATTAGGCGTCTGCCTGTTCCGGCATCACAGAACTTCTCTCCATCTCTTTTTCGGCTTCCCTATATCTCTTGTTCCTCTTGGTTTATATTGGAAGGCCAACTTCGGCAAACGAGAATTATCCATCCTTTGTACATGTTGTAGCCACTTGTTCCTGTACTCCATCATTCTTTCATTGAGGCTCTTCACATTCAGTTCTTCTCTTATTTCATCATTCTTAAATCTATCTTCTCTTGTGCAACCTTTTGTTCTTCTAAGAAATTTCATTTCTGCACTTTGTAATTGTGTGTAAGTGCTCTTTTTAGGGACCCAACTCTCACTTCCATAGAGGAGGACAGGGATGGCCATTGTGTTATAGAACTTTATTCTCGTCTCTTTCCTTATTTTGTTTTTCATTGTCCTATGAATTATACCACATACTAATTGAATTTTTTTACAGTTTCTTATTGGTATCTTCATCATGTCCTATTTCACACCCTAAATAGTTGAAAGAAGAAACTCGTTCAATGATTTTGTTGTCTACTGCAATCTTTGTTCGAACAGGTGATTTTCCACAAAAGGCCATAACTTTTGTTTTCTCTTTTGAGATTTTTATGTCATATCCCTTGCATATATTGTTTAAGTGGTGTACTGAACAGATGATCTCTGTAAGTCATCCTCTTCTTCTTGTAGTATTACGGCGTCTTCAGCGTATAATAAAATATTTAAATAGTCATTTTCTGTAATACATATTCCTTTTTTTATAATAAGCTTCCATTTTTGGATTATGTCATTTATATATATATATGTAAAAAAGCGTGGGCGATATCGGGCACCCTTGTCGGACTCCTTTATTAATAGGTATTTCCTCCGTCTTCTTTCTTTCTGTGTTTATTATAATTTTTGAATCTTCATACATGGTTTTCATTACATTTACAATGTGTGCTGGGTAGCCTTGTTTCTCCATTATGTCCCATAATTTTGTCCTATTAACATTATTAAATGCTATTTCAAAGTCTATAAAAGCAAGATGTGTTGGCAGATTGAATTCTCTCCTTTTCTCTAAAATTTGCTGTAGGATGAATGCATTGTCGGAGGTTGATCTATCTTTCCGAAACCCATTTTGTTCTTCTCTCAATAAGGCTTCAGATATTGCTTTTATTCTTGCATTCATTATTCTGGCATAGACTATATACATTGTGCAGAGTAAACTTATTCTTCTATAATTTTCACAATTTTTCTTATCTCTCTTTTTAAAGATGGATATTATTTCTGCTACTTTCCAGGTATTTGGAATCTTGAGTTTCTGCCAGCAAGTGTTTATTATATGTAGCAACCTCCATTGTAACAGCATCACACCATACTTCAGTAATTCAGAATTAATTTTATCTATTCCAGAAGCTTTCCTATTCTTTAACTGTTTCAAGGCTTCTTGTAATTCTTCAATAGTAATTAGGTCTGTAGTTGTTAGATTTGTGTTATCCCAGTTCGTTTGCACGGTGTTCTCTTGATACCATAACTTCTTGTAATGATTTATCCATTCGGTGTCTTCTATTACTTATATTCTGGCATCATCTTTTTCAGACCTATTGAAGTTCTTTAAAACTTTATATGCAAAATTTTGCCTCCCATGTACATCTTGCTCTATTTGGCTAATGAAGTTATCTCAAGAGATTCTATGTGCCTCTCTCACAATTTTAGTTGCTGTATTTCTCTTCTTCGTGTAGTTTTCTCTTCTTTCTTCATTTTTTTGCTGTAACCATCGGCAATATGCTTCTTGTTTATTTTTTATAGCATTCTGAATTTCATCATTCCAGACTCTTAACCCTTTTCTACGTCTTATTTTTTCCTTTCTACCAATGGCTTCTGATGCTGCTTTTTCTATGCAAAATTTTACATTATCCCATTCATTTTCTTTGCATTCTACCGTCGGTGTTTCCAGAAGATAATGTTGCAGTCTTTGTTGGTATAGACGTTGAATGCTTTCTTCTTGTAGCAAGTAGGTTTTGTAAACCTCTTCCTGTATTCTTTGACTTGATTTTTGAGACTTCCATTTCATCCATATTCTTAATTTTGCTACTACCAAGTAGTGGTCTGAGGCAATGTCACATCCTCTATATACGTTGACATCTATTATCTGCGGTCTCATTTTTTCATTTATTAAAAAATAATCTATGATTGATCGCAGCCCTCTTGCGCTCCATGTGTATTTGTGGATGTCACGTTTTCTAAAAAAATGTGTTGGAAATTTTTAGATGGTTCATTGTGGCAAATTGTCTCAGTTCTTTTCCATTGGCATTCAGATGATGTTCTCCATTATCTCCCATTATTTCCGGAATTGGTGTATTTCCAACTCTTGCATTGAAATCCCCACATAAAATAATATAATCATTTTTGTTGGTTTTTTCCAATTGTTTTTGCAGCTGATCATAAAATATTTCTGTTTCTTCACGTTTTCCTTCTTCTGGAGCATATATTCCGATGATTGTCATATATCCTCTACTGATCTTTAGTCTTAAGGTAACTATTCTTTCATTTATGAATGCATAGCTATCTATTCTTGATTTCCACTTTTTATTTATTATTATTGCTACACCAGCTTTTGCCCTAATGTTTTGAGGTACACCACTGTATATCATAATATACTCTTCTAGTTCTTTTGTCCCTTTTAGCTTTTTCTTAGTTTCAGTTGCCACCAAGATTTGTATCTCTCTTTCTTTAATTATGTTTTCTAATTCGGCCTCTCTAATGCCAATTCCTCTCACGTTCCATGTGGCTACTTCAATGTGTTCCGAAATTCCAAGTCGTTTGTCCTTTTCATGCCTAGTTCGTCGTATTGTTGGGGTAGCCATATTAATTCTGTGAGGTTTTTCAGTAATGAAGATTCGTCTGGCGACAATTTAAATTTGGCGCCTAATCTACCATTTTGAATTATATACAGTTCTGTAATACACCCAGCAGATGTCTCTGATGTGTTTGTTTTTATTCTGGATCAGTGTCACGAGCGCTTCGTGGATTAGAGGTTATATGTGAACAGTATCACACGTGTTCCTGTGGAGATTTTCTTTGCGAATATTTATTTTGTGGTGATTCGTGATGGGTAGGCCGAAAATAATCAGTTTTCAAGAAACGTAAGTTTACGGGAAACATTTATACCAGGCCTAAAAGAAGTGTTTCTATGGAAACGAATCAATCTGCATCAGCGAAAAAACTTGGTGTTGATTGCTCACGAGACAGCCTGCAAGATACAAGATTCAAAACATCTGGATTCCGCTTAATGGATTTCGAGGTTGAACCAAGACCGTCTAGAATAGAAGGCCTGCTCCTGCGCCGAATGACGTCACGAAGAGTGGCTGGCGGGAAATGCATGCTGTCCACGTTTTAAACTGAGATCTAGTTCTTAAAATCGCACGGAAACCCATACTTGCTTAAAATAACATGAGGAAACATTAAGCCTTTTTGACGCTCTAGGAATTTATTTTAGAGAGTAATCTGTATTACGGCCTTCCGATATTGTACAATTTTCGTACACGTAAATTAACATATTGAGAAGGCTTAACTTTTTGTACGTACTACCTTATTTATAATATAAAATTTTCTAGAATTCAAAAAACAATTTTGCTGCCATAATTGATATTCATAAGAAATTAAGTACCTTTATAATAATTCTATTTATATTTTTTCTGCTCTATTTCTTTCAAGTTGTCTATTGTAATTTAATGTGGAAGATAGTATAGTACGGCTAGTAGTAATGCATTGTCAGATATTTCTCTGAGGGCCATATTAGTAATTATTAATAATGATTGTTAATTTTGTAAGGAATATTGTGTAAAATATTCATAGGTAGGTTAATGAAATTCAAACTGTTCAAAAATAAGAGGAGGAAGGATGGAAATCAATATTTTATTCAGAAGTTACTCCAGAAGATTATGTAAGACTTTATGAGATTATTCAAAGGACACAAATCACATTGGAAATACATTAAAAATTGTTTTGGACGCTTTACAATTTACTTTAATGTCTTCCTATTTTTCACTCACTTTTGTGACCTTGCGTCTTGCACTATTGAAACCATTATATTTATCACTGAACATTCCTAATGTACAGTGTTTATCTAATAAAATGTTTGACATACACAAAGTACTATGTTCTATTAATGTGAGCAGAATTTGTCCACAACTCAAAACTGTTTTCCATTAATCGGATCTGTCTCTCATTCAAATCCCTTCAATTAACGTTCTTTGATTTTCATGCTTCAGGAACTTAATTTCAAAATTTTCAGATATCTATATCTGAAACACTTGGTGATTATTCGTCAAGTAGTGAGGCTGTTCACAGAGATAGAAGGGTAGTGCGTCTTTCACTATGGTCGGATACGTTCCTTTAGTAATATTTTGACACCATCTCTTCTTACTGCCTTGTTCTGGTAGAGAATAATTTTCAGTCGAAGTGTTTTACACTCACACGCACACAATTCTTTGAGGGGACAAAATCTTTATTATTTATGTTTTCATCCACTTCTGTCACAGATCAGGATTGTTTGGAAATTTCAAAGTAGAAACGCGTTCCGTCGATCCATCATAATTCGATCAACAGCACAGCACACTTCACTTGCTTGACATTTTGTCATGTATCTCTCCTGCCTAATTTTCAGAATGCCTTCCTTTAAGGATAGTTTGCAAGGATTCATTGAAAAAAATGCAGGGTAAAATAGTATAACCAAACATCCAAGTGGAAGCAACAAAACATATTACAACATGTATTACATAAAAAAATTGATAATTGCACCACATGCTTATATCACTCAATACTAGAAGTAGACATACCTTGCTTACATGAAGATAATGGACGAAGGAATTCTTTTTATGAAGAAAACCGAGCATTGCAATTATTACTGAATTATTAAAACATCCATTCGCATCTAAACTTATCCTACAAGGGCTAAATAGCTAAAATATTCTAGCTCGCTGACAAGGGCGTATGTGAAACCGAAAAATGTTCAGCCACCGATTGTGACGTCAGATCACGTGACATTCACATTGGCTCAGGCCTTCTAATGTACTCTTCTAGACCGCCTTGGTTGAACCCATAGAGGAGAGATTTACTAGAGTGCGCACCGAGCTGCGCAGAAGGCCCGGCCGGGTATCAACGTCTCTCGCGCCAGTGTCACGTGACTTTGGGACAGCTAGGTGGCATCTACAAGAACACCCGTCTCGCATTAAATGATTTATTTTTATACGTACGTAAGATGTTTCATTCCAGCGTTATTTTCTCATTTATTAAACAACCCTAAAAATGTTGCTTAAAGCAGAAAAGTGAATTTAAGCTTTTCTGCTCTATTTGCTCAAGTACATGAAAATTCCGATTTTTGTCCGACTTGACACTTTCAACCACATACTCCACTAAACCTGTTGTACAAGTACAATTACATAGGACAATAAATAAAAAATATTTGTAAAATAAATTAACTCCATGGGATGCATTAATCCAAATTTCTATTACTCAATGTTGGACATTCTACTATTGAAGATTCACATCAGTGTCATTTATAATAGCAAGTTATCAAGATATTTCAAGGATTTATAGAGGGAAAAAAGGCTTTTACCTTTGATTTATATTTTGATTTGTTTAGTCAAAAACAGTAAAAACTGTATGTGATATATGGGGGAAAAGTTCCATCTGCACTCATTTTCTTGAGCTTCAAAAGCTCTTCCCAATATTTTAACTATAACATTAGACATTTTCCCTCCCGAGTTATATAAAACCTATTTGCATCGATAAACAAATTGCATGTTTAATTTTTTTTCTTTGTATTACTAACAACAGTAACATGCCACTGGCTTTACTCCTACCACTACTAGCAAGTAAGCTTAAGAAAACGTGGGCGTATACTGCGATTTTTCTAACTGCGACCCTCAAAGCCACTCAAATCCCATCTTCGCAATGCAATATGTCACGGCATTTCGCGTCTTTTCTCGGTCTTGCCGGTAGAAGTCGCATGATCGCAAGCCCTGCTTCATACGGTCGCGATCATGCGAAATCTAGCGGAACGACTGAGAAAGACGCGAAATGCCGTGACATATTTCATCGCGAAGATGGGATTTGAGTGGCCTTGACGGTCGCAGTTAGAAAAATCGCAGTATAGTGAAGCTACATTTATGTCCAAAAGCAAAACATGGGGACATCTCAGCATTTGCTCAATGGATCAGGAAATCTGGACAAAACCTGATTGAAATGGGGGTCTTTGACCTGGAAGCTGAAGTACATATTTTTCAAAGAATTTACTAATAAAAATCAACTACAATCCTACAAATTACTAACACTAACATAATATAAACACAACTTACACCAGTAAACACACATAGGACTAATGCCCTATAAATAAAATCATTTTGTTTTTAACTGATCTAATACTATTTTTTTGGTAAATTTGGATGTGCTCTCTTCTTACATGTTTTAATCTTATGTCAATATATTTAAACAATATTGCCTTTATTAAATACATCCTGTGATTCATTATGGCTTTTTGACCAATAATATGATAAGTTAAATTACTAAAAACAAATTCTCTCAAAGATCTATTTACAATTGTACTACAGCTGCCTTTTTAAAATGTGTACCTCTCCCCTCAAGTATTCTTACTTCTACCTCTGCTCTTTTGCAGATTTTTATAAAATCTGCAGAATGGTATTTCAGTCCATAATCATCTTTCCTCTGAATGAAGGAATATGATCCTTCATCAGTATCAGTCCGGTAAAGAACTAGCTTACAGTCCACATAAGCAAGAAACTTTTGCAACTTTGTAACTAAAAATCCTCCAATTTAAGTTACAATGTCCACAAGAGAGGCAGACAATCTAGTTTCAAGATTGTGTACTGATGGCAAGTACATATGGTTAGTTGGTACCCTCACTGCCCAGTTCAGGATCATTTACTTGTGGCACACTTGCATACTGGCGTGAACTGACATTTAACACAGTTGCTTCATCCTGTGGAACACAATGTGCAAAGTTAAATTGTTATTGCACTTCTTGAAAAGAAAAAGAATTTTGGATCGTAAGCAGTGAACAAATATCCACAACGTCCCAAAATAATTACGCTGTAGCACCACAAACGGGAAACAGCACGCAAAGCTACATACAGCACGAGCTGCCGGTATCCCAAAGTCACGTGACTTACGACCATCTCATGTTGAAACCTGCGCAGTAGGCTCAGGCGCACTCTAGTTGTATCTCTCCTCTATGGTTGAACCAGGGTTTAGGGTGGCACGGTTCCTTTGGTTCACTAATCCGGTTCACTAGAGAGAAATCGACTCAGTTAACCGAATCCTTGTTTACTATTCGCGTTCAACATGGTAACGTAATAAATGTGTTTAAAATACATTGTATTTCACAAGCGCGTGCTACTTGAACATTCATTACTACTTAAACCACACATTTTTTGTTATTAAAAAGAGCCACTCGTCTAATGAGTTAATCAAATGCTACTTATTACATTTTTAAATGCTGTATAAGCCACAGAATATACAGGGTGAGTCACGTAACTTTAGCACCTCCTGTAACTTTTGAACGGTTAAAGTTATTGCAATGCAGTTTCCACGCAAGTGCATGAGGGGAAGGGGCTAATAAGATAGGTGCATTAATTTCTATTTTATCACTTGTATTTTACGAGATTTTTTAGGTAACTTTGTTTTTTTCAAATGGAACTATACATATTTTTTCAGTCCATCATGACGAGCGTAAAAAGACAAATCCAATGATGTATATATTGTCATATGTTAGATAAGCATTTTTTTTTATTAATTTTGATTTTTGCGACTGGGGTTTAACGGACATTTTGAATAGTCTACCACACAAGGTCACGCAGCGCTCCACCAGCAACGCGCGCCCGAGCAAGGGAAGGGAGATTTGAAGAAACGAAACATGTTCCAAATATTCACAAAACCATTGCAGTTTTTTCCTGAACTGTGCTTTCCATCCTTCCGCATTTTCAGATTTTCGACTTTCTTTGATTGAAGGAATTAAAGGATGGAAAATAAGGATTTGTCATTAGTTTGTATCGTATTAAAATTGTTTATAACTTCAACTCTATTTAATGGGGTTTCATAAGATACGTATTAATGGGATCTTGAAACAAAGCACAATAAGAATAAATAATTAAAACTGTACAAAAAATATTGCGTATTTTGAGCAAACAATTTCAATGTTAATAAGAATATAATAATGACTTAGGGATAGAAATAATCTTATTTCAATAAATACTACTTAAGACAAATCCGTATTTTCAATCCCTAAGAAACACAAAATATCTGAAAATGGATCAGGATGGAAAGGAGGGTTCAGGAAAAAATGCAACAGTTTTGTGAATATTTTTCGTATCCTCAAGTACTAAAATCCCTTCCCTTTTCCGACCCCGCGTTTGCTGGGCGAGCGCTGCGTGACCTTGTGGGGCTGACAGTTACAATGAAAATATCCGTTAAACACTAGTCGCAAAAAATCACAATTACTCAAAAAAATGCATATCTAACATACGACAATATTTATATCTTCGGATTTGTCTTTTTACGCTTGTCATGATAGACTGAAAAAATATGTATAGTCCTATTTGAAAAAACAAAGTTACCTCAAATATCTCGTAAAATACAAGTGATAAAAGAGAAATCAATACACATATCAATTAGCCCCATTCCCTCATTCACTTCCGTGAAAACTGCATTGCAATATCTTCAACCGTTCAAAAGTTACAGGAGGTGCTAAAGTTACGTGACTCACCCTGTATATGGAATAAGTATAACTCACGTATTCGTTGGAATTATTATAGATTTATTTTAATTTTTTAATGAAATCTTGTAAAAGACATAACAATTCAATTTTAACAAACATGCAAACAAATAAATGTAACAAATGGAGAACATCTTGTAATATCTGGAACAAAAAATGTACTTTTAAAATTTTACAAACAAATAGTAATAACACACTTCTTAATGCGATTTAAAATTAATTAATGGGTTTTAAATATAAGTAAAAAACTATGATGTTAACGCAATAAATATAATTATTTTAAATAACTTCTATTTCACAAACTCATACTACTTAAGCTTTTGTTATTGGGGGGCTATCGCCCCCAAACCCTTGTACCTCTAAAAACGTGTCGAGACAGTAAACTTCGTCATGGTAACTCTACAAATAGAAATATTTAAAATAAATTATATTTCACAAACACATACTACTTTTAACCTTTTGTTATTGGGGTTATGCCCAATTAACACACAGTTCACAGTAAAAATATTCACACCATACTGTTCACTGCATAAAGTCCAATAAACGTAATGCCCACAGCAAACTTTCCAGAGCAAAAATGTACATACCATATTATCCACTGCATTATGTCCATAAACGGAATATCCAGAGCAGAAATACCCGTAGTATAATCCACTGAATAGTATCTACACTGCAAACTGTTAAACTAGCAGGAATATACAAAATGAGCAAGGTCAAGTTCTGTTCGATCGAATTTGATTGCCTTCTTTATTAATAACATGCATATTCCATTATTAGAATTCTTGTTAATATAAATGTATTTGGTGTATAAATTAAAATCAATTTCTGAATTAATTTGCAATGACAACGTATTGTGTCGCAGATCAAGAAGAAAACTCTCGTGAGTAATGGATACACATTCCACAGTAAAATTGGAAATTAAATGAATTGTAGTTGTTCCGAAAGGCGTTTTGTCATTTAAACGTTATTTTCCGTTCCATTCCTTTGTGCGTTAATTGCAGTGGACATTGTATGCTATTGGACATTTAGATACTGGACATTTCAGAAATGGACATAAAAAATAACTTGAACTAAACAGTATTGGACCTGTAATGAAAGGGACTTTTACACTAATGGACATTTTCACGAGTGGCCATTTTTGCAATGGACGTTCATCTGTTCACCACGTGACTGATAATCCCCCTCTCAGCTCACACACTTGCTCTCTTTCGATGGGGGTTGAGCAAGCCTGCTCTAACTTCTTCGAAGACGTATAGAGGTAACACACATTTACATTTAAAATTTTATTAAAAATGCAATTTTAAAATGTGAATATTTCTTTACAGAGTTTCCTAATGAATTCGAAGAATCACTCAAAACCAAAGTTGATGGTAGATTTTGCATCTTACTGCCTCGGCAGAGGATTGATTACAATAAATGGTAAGATAAAATGCCAGGCGGTAAGCTTCTAGTTTTAAACAACGTTTAATTAAGAATCAATTTAAAACGAACAAGAAAAGTTAATTTAAAAGCTTTTTTAAAAGATATAGCTTTTAACAACTGATTTTGTAATAAAATTCAGTACTCTTCTAACGTATCCGCGCTCTGTGATATTTCCTTGCAAATAAATAACTAGTGGTCTGCAGAATGGCACAGATTTTCTCGTATTAGTTTTCTGTTTTCTTTGGTTAGATAGCTCTTCGGGCTTGCCACATACTCTTCCCAAACGCCATTCATCGTTGCCAAAGTTCCGTCTTTATACATTTTCTTAATTTCTCGGTTTCCTAATTGAAGAATCTAAATATTACTTGAAAAGCTTTAAAGAAGAGTCAAATCCCGTCCTAAATGAGAAATATCTTTGAAAAATTTGGAGCTGTTTTAAAAAAAATGTTGAAATGTTAGTATAAATGCAAAATTTGAAGCTCTTTTTCACAGAAAACTATTGAATTTTCGGAAAACTTCATTTGAAGCACTTACGCCCCTAAATACAATAGTGTTTAGAAGTTGCTGGTAATGTGCATATTAAAGGTGCGAGAGATCATTCAAAAGAATTACATTAGTGTAATTTTTGCAAAATACAAAAAATACTCCAAAAGGAACTTTGAGTCATATTAAAGGGTGCTATTAGCACTATCCGTTCGAAAAGTTTGAAGAAAAAAATTACGAGCAATTTATGAGAAAATGGCGATTGAGCTTTTCTCAAAATACGGAATTTTGAGTCAGTTTTCACAGAAAACGGTTGAGTTCTCTAAAAACTCTACTTAACATCATTTGAAGAACATGTACTCGTAAATATAGTAATGTGAACCAATCGCTGCTAATGTAAATAGTACCGACGTGAGAAACAAGTCAATAAATTAAATGTTTGTAATTTTTTTAAAAAACAAAAGAATAGACAAATATGGGGTTTATATCTCCTCATAGAGTACATTTAGCACTATCCGTACGAAAAGTTTAAAGAAAAATTTGGAGCCGTTTTTGAGAAAATCTGGTTTTTGTAATTTTTTAAAATTGCACAAATTGCACAAAGTGCAACTTCAGTCATATCTGAAAGTTTGTTGAAGGAGTTGCAAAGTAAGGAAGTGGAGGTACCGACGTTGTCACTCGTTAAGTCGTACCTGATAGGAGAAAATCGAAAGAAATCGAAGCCCATCACCCGACAAGTCTATTTAGACGTAGAGATAGGTAATAGTAAGTACCAAGTCGTTTGCATAGTAGCACAAGAAAATCTTTATCCACTAATCCTTAGAGTTGACTTCATGAAGCAGCATTGTGTTATCATCAACTTAAAAACCAGTACTATCACATTAAAACCAAATAATCAGGCAGATTTGGATTTCAATTCGTTCACTTGGAATCATTGGGAAGCAAATTGTCTTGTGAGAGAAGATGTACAGTTGCAGATTTATTCTCACGTGCAAGAGAATTCCAATTTTAATGAAGATCAGAAAAAGAAATTAACCGAGGTCTTGATAAAAAATCCATGAGTATTTTGCATAAATCAGCAACCTGTAAAAGATTTTTAATTTGAAATCGAGCTTACCGATAAAACGCCATTCACAGGTTATCAATTGCTTCGTACATTGTTAATTAGTAATTTCTCTAGATCCTTCTTCAGAGTTTGTGCTCTCTGTATTCTTCATTTTTGATTGTCCACTGGCTCTAAATATCGTAATGTAGTCTTGACTCCTATCAATATCTTTTACACTGTTGGAACACCATCCCAATCTCCGAAGGCCTAACATATTATCAATTATCATTTATATATCATGTTTTCAGTTATCTGGTAACTCAGAGCAAAGGCGCTTGCCTTTCACCAAGGAGGTCCGGGTTCGATTCCCATCGATCTCATGTGAAATTTGTTCCAACAAAACCAGTTTGAATGCTTTGCAAGGGCTATTCCAACCCTTGTGAAGTGCCCTAAACCCTACCTCAATCCGAATTACCTCCCAATTCTGGCCGCTGTGTAGTGACGCAGGGGCGCGTAAGAGAGAGCCGCGTGGGCGGAGAAGCTACCTGGCGTTCTCTTAACAATTGCGACGTGACATGTCATGATGGAGGATTACTCCTAAGTGCTTTGATTAATGGAGGATTAGTCCCAAGTGCAAAAGGACTCAACGCCCCGAAAGAGGCTAAGAGACGCATTGCGTCAACTCTTTATAATTTTTGTAATACTGCCATCAATTTTCTTCGATCGATTGGCGGCTTAAATCACACATCAACACGAAAAATTATAACTTATTTATTTAATCACACATCAACACATTAACACAAATCACACATCAACACGAAAAATTATAACTTATTTATTTATCAATTACATTGGTTGAATATTACTGGAACTAACAATATCAGAAAAATTTTGACCATTTTATTTCATAATTTATTCAATTCTATCAGCAACCATCCTTCAATCTTTTTCATCCCAACATTCCAACCAAATCTCCTTCGCATGGAATATATCAACAATTATTTTTTTTTATTTTAATCAATTTAATATCATTAGGATGCTACCTCCCTTCTTAGGATTAATACCTACATCAATAATTATTCAAAACTCATGATATAATGGTATATTTACCTGCTTACTCGCCTAATAACGAACAGATCCTTTGCTAACGGCTTGGGCAAGTGGACAATGCAACTGATCGCCTTCCCACGCGGCGCGGGGGATGTCGCCAGGCTGTGGGGCAGGGGCAGGGGCAAGGGTAGGGGCAGGGGCAGGGGCTGGGGCAGAGACAGGGGCAGGCGCAGGGGCAGTCGCGCACTTCCTGTCACGTAGAATACAACGCGCCATGTCCCGCGGAATGTTAAGTGACATCAAGCTTGAAATTGAAGCAAGCAATAGCGCGTCGCTAGCGCTAGTTGTAGTCCACGCAGGACACTGCCTTGTTTGCGCATTGTCAGCTACCTCAGCCTTAGGGAAGACTTCTTAGATTATGACGATGACCGACGATCTGTTTTGAAACTACCTGATGTCAGAATTTGTGGCACTAAGGTGACATATTATTTTAAGGAGGGAATTAATATCCAGCATGTTGTATTTCCTACGTTCACTATAGCCGAGGTTCAGGTTCGCTTTAACTGAATCTTTTTATGCTTATTTGTAATGAAAGGGAAACGGGACCAGTGACTTAAGTTCACTGAAACCGAGGGTTCACTATATCCAAGTTCACTGAACCCGAAGTCAACTATAATTACAAATTAATTTTGTCGTTCAGTTCGATTGTTTTATTTTCCGTCTCTGAATTCTATGCTATAATGTCTGAATCTAAAATGTGTTTAAGGAAGCGAGTGGAACAGACATCACAAAATTATACAGCCATCCTTTCATCAGACTCTCTTCAAAAAGTATATTACAGTGTTTGACCAAACGAGCGATGTTTTTATTGCGAAGCTAACTGAACATGCAAATGGCTCTGCTTTTGATGTAAAGCCCCTGACAGAAACTCTTGAGTTTGATATAATAGTAGGTAAGTATACATTTTGTGGAGTATTTTTTCACCAAAGCACTGAGTAATACGAAGATTATAAATAATTTTTTGTCTCAATAGAAACTCTTTTCGCTGTCCCTTCACACCAGCAAACAAACACAGATGAAGAGCTTTTTGAGCACATTGCAACGTAAGTTCTAATTGTAATGTATTTTATTTTCTAAATACAGAGTGAGTCATGTATTTTTAGCACGTTTTGTAATTTTTCAAGGGTTGTACTTATTGCAATGCAGTTTTCATGTGTGTCTGTGTGTGTGTTATGTGTACGAACATCCACTTTTATATAATATAGATGGATCATTCCATATTAAATCAACACAGTTTTTTACCTCACCATTTTAGATTCAGATGAAATTTGACACATAGATAGTATGAATGAAGAACAAGAAAACCACAAATTTTGAGTAAGATATTTTCACCCGTTGGTGAAATATAGCCATGTAAAATTTTACAAAATTAGGTTCCCGAAAATTTTTAAATTGATGTAGAACCTCTCCAAATTAAGATAGAGAGTTGGAACAGGTGTCATTTTACAGCCTTCTTTATGGCCTTTTATATTATATACAACTCAACGTGAGTTGCGTTCAAAAAGGTTTTCAAATTTGAATTTACAATTTTGATTTTGAGTTTTTTCAAAATGATCATCTTAAAAAAATTTGAAAAAATTCTAAAATAATCCTTATATGTTTCCAAACAGATGGTGCAAGTTTAAAAATGGGACTGCAATGGGTTCATATGGTAATCTTTACTTAAAATGCACAATATTTACTTACGGGTCAATCCATTTTAAGTGGTCCAGAATTTAATAAATTGGTCGCTCGACCATCTCGAAAAAAATTCATATTTTGCACATAAATTTCCTTATATTTTGGCTGTTCAAAACCATCTTCGACTTTTTTATTGTACCTGGTTTACAAATGGCGGCCATTTTTGTTTCGCGCCGTGCGCCATTTTTCGCGTTCGCAGACGTTTACTCTCTCCTAAATGGCTCAGCTCTCGATTGTTTTAGCATTCTAGAATAAAAAGCATTCGATTCAGCATACTTTGTCCTGCAAATCGAAATATTATTTACCTATTTTCTATGTTTTTATTTGGGAAATATTTGCAACCAAATCTGTGGAACGCGAATGAACGGAAGTCGATTTTCAGAGAGTAATTTTTCAAAGAAGGAATAGAATCTAAGTCTTACTTTTTTCTGTACTTTTACACACAACAGTATAGTTACATTTTGTAAAATATCATTGGTATATAACGTACCCCTTGAAAATTACATCCTCTTGAAAATTGGAATTTGGGATTTTTTCTCAATTTTCAACTGTAATATCTCTGTTGGGGGACCAGATAAAAATCTGAAAATTGCACACATGCTAGACCGTTATCATACCAAACGTCAGTAAAAATTACAACTTTTAGATTTAACTCGAAGTATTTTTAAAAAAATTGAAAACTTACGAAAAAAAAGACTTCATTTCCCCATTGAGGATACTTTGTGCCAAGTAGTAATCACATTATTTTGAAGCTATTTTCAACTAAAATCTACTTTGATTTAAAATAATTAATTATTCTTAATAATTAGTATACATAAAAGTGGTCTAATATATAATTTGCAATATTACGTATACTTTACTCTAAAACAAACTTACAATTTGACATCTACGTCCGTAATTGAAAAATGGTTATCTTGATTTTGAAATCTGAACCGCTTGAAACAAAAAGTATTTATAAAATACAACAAATAAATAAATTCAGCGTTTTGTTTATGTTGTTGCGTTTAAATTTACCATTCTCTTTACTATTTCTGAAGGTGTCTGCAGAGATACGAACAGTCGCACAGTACTCCTTAGAAGCAACGATCTCAACTGAATTTTAGGAATAACATGATGGACACAATCATTTCCCCGGTATACGATTGTCCGAAAAAGTTTTTTTTCTTGTTAGTAGTGCAAACGTTGTGCGAGTCAAAGTTATTTCTCTCAAAGCTTTTAATAAAGACTTTTTATGGTTTTTGTAAGGATTTAAAAAAGATTGGCCAAAGAGATCAAATTTTATCTCTTGATACTTACAGAGAGATGTGATATCACAATTATTCCTTAATGAAAACAACATTCTCCTCTACATCAAAGTCTTCAATTGACGTAATGTCCTTAGAAAAATATCATAAAGGTTTATGACTAACTTCATTAGTAACATCACCTATACAGCAATCACACTCCATTTTTAAAACGATCCCAGAATTGTGCACTAAGGCACAGATTAACACGTTTTGACGTAAAGGGAAGACAACCCTCAAGCCACAAACTCATAGAAAACAATTCAAAAGCCTGTGTGATCTAGAAAGTGCGTAAAATCCTCGGCCCATCGCGTTGGCTCTGTCAGATACACGAATTCTAAGAAATAATCACAGGTGCAGAGTCAAGTTTGGCAGTAGCTTCGACTCTGTTTTCCTAAACTGCACTGGTCTAATATCCTCAGTTTCTCTTGCATTTTCTGTTAATTCAGTCACGTTATTTTCACATTAAGAAATACGGTGCGACCGTACCGTATTTCTGCAGAAACCTTCAGAAATAGTAAAGAGAATGGCAAATTTAAACGCAAAAACAAAAACAAAACGCTGAATTTATTTATTTGTTGTATTTTATAAATACTTTTTGTTTTAAGCGGTTCAGATTTCAAAATCAGGATAACCATTTTTCAATTACGGATGTAAATGTCAAATTGTAAGTTTGTTTTAGAGTAAAGTATGCGTAATATTGCAAATTATAGATTAGACCACTTTTATGTATACTAATTATTAAGAATAATTAATTATTTTAAATCAAAGTAGATTTTAGTTGAAAATAGCTTCAAAATAATGTGATTACTACTTGGCACAAAGTATCCTCAATGGGGAAATGAAGTCTTTTTTTTCGTAAGTTTTCAATTTTTTTAAAAATACTTCGAGTTAAATCTAAAAGTTGTAATTTTTACTGACGTTTGGTATGATAACGGTCTAGCATGTGTGCAATTTTCAGATTTTTATCTGGTCCCCCAACAGAGATATTACAGTTGAAAATTGAGAAAAAATCCCAAATTCCAATTTTCAAGAGGATGTAATTTTCAAGGGGTACGTTATATACCAATGATATTTTACAAAATGTAACTATACTGTTGTGTGTAAAAGTACAGAAAAAAGTAAGGCTTAGATTCTATTCCTTCTTTGAAAAATTACTCTCTGAAAATCGACTTCCGTTCATTCGCGTTCCACAGATTTAGTTGCAAATATTTCCCAAATAAAAACATAAAAAAATAGATAAATAATATTTTGATTTGCAGGACAAAGTATGCTGAATCGAATGCTTTTTATTCTAGAATGCTAGAACAACCGAGTGCTGAGCAATTTAGGATAGAGTAAATGTCTGCGAACGCGAAAAATGGCGCACGGCTCGAAACAAAAATGGCCGTCATTTGTAAACCAGGTACAATAAAAAAAGTTGAAGATGGTTTTGAACAGCCAAAACATAAGGAAATTTATGTACAAAATATGAAATTTTTTCGAGATGGTCGAGCGACCAGTGCTGGACCACTTAAAATGGATTGACCCTTACTCTATATTTTACTGATTTAAAATGCATTTTATTTCACATTATAAGACCTAATACATACAAATTATTAATTTAGTGTTTTTTGTTGGTGAGTGTGTTGTGTTTTATTGTTATTGTTATTATTATTATTATTGTTATTATTATTATTATTACTATTATTATTATTATTATTAGATCGTGGAACTTCATGCATATTTTTACTGGCTGTGCATTTTGAAAGGGAATGTACATAACTTTACGTCGTTTTTTTTTAAATTATGTATGTCTCGCTGCATGCACATTCACGTGCCTCGCACTTTTTACTTCCCGCTGAGCTATAATTTGTTAAATCACCGTGCTTTCTCACTTCGCACAGTTTAAATCACAAGTTAGCACTGCTTTTCATGATTTTAGTCACTGTTTGATACTCGATTCGATTCGATTCGATTCTGATCTCCCTCGTGTCTTTCACCGTCATCTCCACACCGCCCATCACCGTCTTTCCCGCTCTGCTATAAACGCCGTGTCCCTGCACAAGCTGTAACACCATAGCACTGGAAGGGTTAAATGAAGTCGTAGACTTCCGCGGGCGGAGTCATGTGGATAATCTTCGCGCGGATTCGATGGTGTAACGGTTAGCGTACCGGACTTGCATACCCAAGTTCGCGGGTACCCGATCGAAGCCGTGGAATTTTAACGACGAAAAAATCCTTCGTACGCCTTCTTTCGGAGGGGAAGTAAAGCTGGCTGGCCCATGTTAGTAGATTTACTTACATGTAAAAGATCCTCAAGCCTAAATGACGCCTCTGAGCTAAATTCAAGTCGCCTGTTTCGTCGCCCGAGATAATACCTTCTTTCTCCGCTAGGTGGTGAAAGGAGCGTAGTAGAAATTTGCGTGGTCAGGCGGAAGAGCGGGCCTGATGGCCCGAGCCTCGCCACGTAAAATAAAGCATTAACTATAACAACTATAACTAACTATAACTAATCTTGGCTGTCCGGATGACGTCCGGGTCCTTCGACGCGGCGTCACCCAACATTTCGTGGCGTCACATCAACGGCGTTTTGTTTTTTCTTGCAACGTTCATTTATAAGAAAAGAGCTCTAATCTCGCCTCTTTCGACAAACGACAAACGAATTCGCTCCCACTCGGCATGTAGAAGTTAGCTGACGCGCAAGTGTAGACCGTACTCTCTCGGCTGGGGACCTTTGTTGAAGAAGCATGCTGTTCTTGCATTTACATAATTCAAATGGGACATTAGTGACAATGTGACTAATTCTATTTTACAGCAATCAAGTCGATTGTTGTTTTAGCAAATATGTGGTTCAAAGTAGCGATTTACGTGTTAACGTATATAGCAATTTTAAGTTCTTGAAAGGACTGATTCAGCATTGCAACAAATTCGGTAAGGTCTTGTGACATTGTATTTTAATGAACACTTTTGCTAACGATATTTATCTGATATTCGTAAGCCCTGACACACATGGACTCTTATTCGCAAATTCAATAAGTGGTCTTGTAATATTTGTAACAATCCCTCGCATAATGTGGCAATAGCTTGTATTTCGCAAGAATTTTAATATTACTAAACATTCATACTTGAACGTTCCTTAAGTAAACAATTGAGAATTGTACCGTCAAACAGTTTCCAATGTAAAAGTACTCTTCTTTGAGAATTAAATGAAGTCTGGAAATGTGTCTATACTTATTACTGATCTATCACACTGGAACAAATTCACAATCCCTGTAATTGTATGGGATTAGTCACTGAACTACTGTCAGGAAAATGAGTGTGCTAGCGGTATACAGTCCACTAATAACTTTAATTTTGAATCCTATAAGCTCACTAATAATTTGCAGATTTCTTGAGTGTTACTTTTAAGAAAATTATTGTATTACATATTCGAGAAGAAAGAACGTTCTTCCCAATATTTCTCTCTTTGTTTTACGCACCTAAGTTCGCACGCCTTGAAAGCGGGAACTTGTAGTGGAATAGTATATTCTTCAACTAGCGTAGAGTGATGGCTGTTATTCAAGAGTTGACGTTTACGACACGAGCGACGTAGGAGCGAGTTTCGGAATTTCAACGAGTGAATTATAGCCATTCTAGTGAGTAGAAGACTATACGTTCTCGACGACTTTGAAATTGATATTTTAAAAATATTCAATTGGCGCCATAACCTCAACACCAACTCGCATACTGTTTCGTGGCTCACCTGTCTTACGACAGGTGCGACCAGCAGCGGCGGCAGAGCACGCAGCGCCTCTGTAGGCGACTGCGAGAACCCTCTGTCGTGGTATAATGAACTTAGACCAGACCTGCACAGCATTTTGCATTTTCACTGACCTCAGGAGCTCCGTGCGGGCAACTCTGGTACAAATGAGAAAATCGATGAAGGGTGGGGATGAGACCCAATCTAGGAGTGGGGACCACCAATCAGAATGCGTAATTCGAAAGATAGCGCGTAAATTTAAAGAGCAATCGGCAAGAACATGACGGTCATATACAATTCAAGTAATATTGTCTTTTGTATTATATTTCAAATGTTTTTTCTCGGTATATGACAGGGCGAAATATGAAACTACAACGAATTATACATATTCTATTTCGACGCCAAGTACTATAATTGCTTGTTGGGCTGATAATGTAATTCGCTTTGCTACGATGTAATCACAAATTTAGTGTTGTGCTAAAAACAAAATTTGGTACTGAATTGTTTTTGTTTGATGATGACAGCAATAAACTATTTTATTAACTATGTTTAATTGAATAAGACGGTTCTCTCAAAGCAAAAACATATTGTTCTTAAAAAATCATGATTATTTTCTGTTCTAATTTCTGACAAGAAGTCGAGTCGTGTACGAGATCTTATAAAAATATAAAGCCCTTTGCATTCTATTTAACCAATACCCATGATTATCTTATGATTGTCCGTAACATATCGTCACAAAAGTTTGCGCGTTGATCTCTTTTATTCAGTTTCATAATAGGGGAAAATGGTAAAAAATGTGCTAATAACATTACTCTTCTTGGAATTGCCACATATTCTATTTTATGTCTATCTTGATGTGAGAGATTGCTCTCATGATTTTGTTCATTTTTCTATGATTTGGAGATTATAACATTCCTCGTGAACAATCAATTATTAAATTGCAATTTTGTGTTAGATAGAATTAAATAATATTTTTTCTTATATATAAGCATTTATTTTAAAGCTATTGGTTTAAAATAATGCTTAAGAGTCACAATGAGCATGCTATTTTCTTTAAAAAAAATAGAAAATAAAAATACATACAGTGGTGGGTACATAGGTACGTAGTACAAAGTATATAGTAATATGAAGTAGTGCACAGAACGTAAACAGTGAATTATGACCCTGGTAACTTGAAATACTAGACATTATCCATTTAAACAAATGGGCATTTAATTTTGAAGCATGGATGATTATTAGACGCCCAGGCATTCAATCTACGCGCCGCGTCGTGGTACGTCAGACTTCTCCCCTCCCCGCAAAGCTTCCTACTCCACACTACTTGCACTTTCGGCGCTGCCACGGGCAGACGATCGGCTCCCAAGTGCAGAATCACCGCGGGAGCAGGCGTTGTGCAGGTCTGGCTTAGACGAATGTGATTGGTCGACAGCCATGCGAGAATAATATTCTCGCACGGCTTGTGGAATCGTCATCATTACTGATTCCGATAACGTGCAGAAATGTATGCATTCCGGAATAATCGTAGAGAAAAATGCATTCTAATCCTGGATATTTATTTTACAGGGGGCAGAAAGAGCTCTCCCATCGCCTAAGATCTCCATGGTTCTATTTTGATAAAATTTATAATATATCCCCTGCAGGACGCTCAGCGTTGAAATGTCTAAATGTTGGTCGCATTTTCCAAGATACGGTAAATATTCTTTCTAATAACAAAGACTTCTTAATAGGTATGAAGTGAAATAATTAATTAAACACAACCACTTGCAAACATGTTTATGAACCACATGAGGATTCTCCCATTTAAGAAATAGTTCCCTGGGAAAACTCAATAAAAGTGATTAATAAACCTTTCTGTATGATGAAGAATGTAAAAGCTTGCGTACATGATGACGAATGAAAATTAAACAACAAAGATCGGCGTCCGCTGCGATATTTTTTCAGAAGGAAATTCACATATTGCATCGAGAAACTTTCAAGTAACTTCCGTATATACCTATATGGGAAAGGAAAAACGGACAAAAGTCACAACAAACAGATAATTTTAGATATCTCAGTCTTCTGCCCTTGTAAATGAATAAAACGTTACCTGTTATTAAAAAGTAAAAATCATGTTTGCATGTTAACTTCATTTATGAATAAATATTTCATTTCATTGTTATGGGTTTTGTTGCCTCACATTCAAGACCATCACATTACATTTCTGCAAGTTTATTTATTTGCAGATCGTTGAGCAGCGCAAGGAGTTGCTCCGTGCGAGAGCTGAGAGTTTATGGAAGAAGGGAAATTTCAAGAAGGATGAGAACACGCTGGAAGCCACTAATGATGCTGCCAGCGAAGCCGAAGCGGATCCAAACAAAAAGCAGTTCAATATATTCATTGATGCTTTGCTGCAGGAAAATGGAATGTCTATTTCTTATCACAAAGTATTGGATGAAATGCTGACATTTTTAGTGGCAGTAAGTTCCTTACCAAATAGTCTGAAATACTCGTACCAGAAAAAGCACGGACTATCAAAAATGATGTAATGAAGAAAATTAAGTCAATGTCCTGCCCAACTTCCTCTGCAGAAATCAATTTTTAGATTAAAATAAAATAAAAGATGTTTTATCCAGCAGAACAGGGTTATTGTAATAAATAATCTCTCTTCTCCTTCATCTGCATTGTAAACGCCGCTCAAACTCCACAGGTCAAACATCCCACCAGATGATGTTCTTTTCCATCTGCAAGCTAATGCAATGAAATGGAATCAAAACTGATGTCAAACTTTTTTATTTTCATTTATTGAAAGACCGTCATAACACATTTTAAGGAATATTCGATCAATTTAAATCCATAACACTTTTCCGACTAAAAAGGACCGCGAAACATTTTTAGTAGGGCCTTTTCTATACGTACGCTCGCACAGAATTATCAAAATGATCTTACCACGAATAACAAGAATTTTAGGCGAACTAATTCTCGACAACGTATGTTGACCACCCAATTACTGATATTGCTTATTTTGAAAATACAAATTTTGTAAATTCCCTAAATTTTCACATTTTCCATTGCATTGCAATCCCTTCCTTCTATTAAACTTTCTCTCTCGATCATTTCTGTATTTGATATATTCGATAAACTAGTGGTGCTAAAACAGCACGTACATTCTCACCTTTACTGACGGTTATGTAATATACTATTTATATTACAATTTTGCTCCGAATTAAAACATCCCTGTCATCATTTTTTTAACACTAGAAACTTTGGTGAGAAAACTAAATATTTTCACGCAAATGTCAACACAAATTTGATAATTATAACTGCTTTTCATATAGCTAAATCTTGTCACAACAGTGAGATATAATTCACAAAACTTCGCGATCGCGACGCGGAATTCCATTGTTGCATTCCAATTTGTTATTCTCTTAAGGCTAGCAATTTTTATTTTATATATTTCAAATTGGTTTCAAAGGATTTCTAAAAGATTAATTTGTAAACGTATAACAAAATCTCCTATGAAAGAAAAGAACAAAAAAAAATGTGAAATAATACACACATTCTAAGTTTCTTAGCAACCAATAGAGCCATTGGGAGCAGAAGTGGTGTAAGCCAAAAAACACACTTTCATGAAAATGACGTGTAAACGAAAAACGCAGTAAAACTATTATGCTTAGAAAGAAATGACCCAAAGAGATACGAACGTGTTAAGGAAACTTTTTTAACATACTACTTATTATTTTGGACTGAAAAATTGCTTATTAGTTAATCATCTTACTCATTCTAACGTAAGTAGCATCATTCAAAACACCTTTGAAATTACGATCAGGAAGCGAAGGATTTCCAGAGCACGCGATTAATTTTGCCGCCCAATTACACCATAAATATTAAAATTTTCGAAAAATTGGCCTCATCTGAAGATCTCTTTTTGATGAATACTTATCATTAAGAAAAAATATATATCTTCACAATTGTAGTAGAAATCGGCCGAAAGATTTTTAAAATTTTTGCAAAATCAGGCATTTCAACCAACATGACATCTGCGCCTATTTCTTATGCTTCCTTTAAATTATCTATGGACCCAATTTAATAAAAAATGTGCGGTTTTTAAGAAAAAAATGTTTAAAAAAATAAAAATTTCCTATGTTTGACAAATAATTTTTTTGAAAAAGTTTTTGAAAAATCGGACATGATCCTATTTGAAGATCTGTTTTTGATGAACACTATTTATTAAGAAAGCAAATTGTATCTTCATAGTTGTAGTTGTAGGAAGACGCCGAAAAAAGTTGTGTTTTGAAAATTGAGTTTTTTTATTTTTCAAAAAATCAGAGTTTTCAACCATTGTAATTCTCTTAAACGTCCTTCAGACTATCAAAAAAAATTTAATTAAAATTGTTGGCACCTTTTTAAAATTGTTTTTCAAAATGTCTCAGAGGTTTCATGTAGAGTACCCCCCAAAATTAAAATATCGGTTTCAAATCAAGGGGCCACGACATCAGCCAGATCGATAGGGGATTATTTATTTGGAGAAAATCAGCTGGACGGTCCGTTAGCGTTGTTCAGTCAGCCGGATGTTTTTTCGTCAATCGATTATTCGGTATCAAGGAGCCATAAAACATGGATTCTGCCGGCACCATGTATTAAAGGTTTTTTTCTCTAAATGTAGCAACGAGATTGGTCCACTTTTTCGTTACCAGAACTCTGTAATTCGAGTTTTTCTGCCGGAAATTCGCCGTTTTCTCGCGCAGCATTACTTAACTTTCTCTTCTTAAGAAGTTCATTCCTAAGCGCGAGAAAGTAAAAATTAACATCATTGTCGACAACTTGTTTTGAAATCCGGCGCTCAACGGCCTTATTGACATCATTCTAACAATGGTCTTCCTACTCTCGACAGCCAATGTTTGATGACGTTGGCAAAGCCGACTTTGTAATAAATTGAAATTGACAAAGGTGAGGTCCATTAATTAATCCACCAATAATGTAAATAACACCAGCATTCCCACAACTTTCGTATTGTGTTCGTATTGTTAATTGTGTAAAAGATGCCGATGCGCACTCTTAGCTGTAAAATTCTGTAATTCTACGAGGACTATCATAAAAAGAACTAGAATAATTATTTTTTATTTTCTCGAGGTTAAGAAGGTACTTCTTAAGAAGAGATAGTTATTTTATTCTGCGTGAAAAACGGTGAATTTTCGACAGAAAATTCTTATTACAGGGCCCTGGTAACGAAAAAGTGGATAAATCCAGTTGCTATATTTTGAAAAAAAATCCTCTAACACGTGGTGTAGACAGAATCCATGTTTTACGGACCCTTGCTACCGAAATATCGATTGACGGCAAACTGTCTGTTCGTCTGTCCGTTTGAGTATGAACAACGACTAGCGACTAAACCGTTCAGCCTACTTTCTCTAAAATTGATATTCTCCAATCGAACTGACTGATGTCGAGGGTCCTGGAATTTGAGACAGATATTTTAATTTTGGAGGTACTTCACATGGCGCCCCTGGGACATTTTCAAAGTTTTCCAACAAAATAGCGCCAACAAGTTTGATGAAATTTTGTTACATGTCTCATGTTCGTTGAAATTCCTGATTTTGCAAAAATTCTAAAAAATTAAAAGAATTTCGGCCTCTTCGTGCAACTTGAAGATTGTTTGTTTTCTTAATGAAATATGTTCATTAAAAAGAGTTTCGAAAAGGTCATGTTGAATATTTTGAAAATAAGAGTAGTTTTTCTATAATTTTGTGTCAAACATAATAGCCCGCTTGGAATTGACTGCGCTATGACTTTCGAAATCTTCTTACAACCACAATTGTAAAAATACAATGTTTCTCTCAATGAAATGTATTTATCAAAAATACATCTTCCAATAAGGGCATGCTTATTTTTTTGAAAATACGAGCAGTATTTCTATCATTTTGTGACAAACATAATAGCCTGCTGCAAATTTGCTGCGCGTCAGACAGTTGGCTGCTTCTTAAATTAGAATTTGTATATTATTTCTTTGTTCTTTTCTTACATTCTACCTTATGTTATACATTTACACATTAATCTTTTAGAAATTATTAAAAACCTATTGAAAATATATGAAATAAAAATAGCTAGCTCTCATGGAATAACAACAGTACAGAGAATGCAACAATGGTATTCCGCTTCGGGCTCGCAAATTTCTGTGAATTACGTGTCAGTGTTGTGACATGATATATCTGTATGAAAAGGAGTTATAATTGGCAAATTTATGTTGATATTTGCTTGAAAATATTTAGTTCTCACACCAACTGCTCAACTATTTGTAATGACTAGAGTATTTTTTGCATGGCCCTATGGTCATGGCCCTATGAAATGCATTTGTATAATGTCTGGAGTATCGGGCTTCTTTCTCCAATACAAGCTTACAAAACTTTTGTATTATATTTTTATACAGTTGTAGAATAAACATTAAACTATAAAATGTTAACTGTTGCTAACTCGTATTGCCTATTTTAAATGCATGCTTGCATACAGATTTTTAATTTTTTTAGTTCAGGAAGTTCCAGGGTCTAGTTGTATACCATTTTATATCATTTGATCCTTAAAGAAATTTTCTGTATGTTGAATAAAAGAAAAACGATGAAACGGTGTCGGAACTGTTATCTTACGACGAAAGGCAACTCACGAGAGAGCAGTCAGAATTTCCGTAATTATTTTGATGTCAATTGCATATATTCTAAAAGTTTTTATTGTAATACATTTGACTGTCCGAAATCTTTTTGGATCTTTTTGAACTTTTATATCTTGCGTATATTCTAGTTACTGTATTAATATTATTAGAAAGGCGAATTCACATAGTTTTGCCAACACTGCGATTGAAACAGTGAGTTATTTGCTTCTTGGTTGAATTGGACGTTTTCAAATAATAGCTAAAATGTTTGTAGCACAGAAAATTCAATATTTCTATATAACGTAGCTGTTTCCAATTACGCGAGAAAGTAGCACCACTAGTTCTGTTCTAGCACCACTAGTTTTAATTTTAATGTTTTTTTCTTCAGGGTCTCGATACATCTGCCATCACTCTACAGTTCGCACTTTACTTTTTAGCCAAAACTCCACATGTTCAGGTAAGTTACTTTTTGGATTTAACAATTAAATTAATCCGAAATCACGTTAATGACAGTATTTTTATTTTGTTAATTTAAAGTCAAGCAAACTGTGTGGGATGTACAATGGGGCAGGCAAGTTGAATTTTTTCCGACGACACTGCGCTCTAGCGGCAGCAATCCGCAATAATTCGGTGACCGAAGTAGAAGTGAGTATTGCCGCGTGTACAGTGAAAATAGGTATATAGCACAGGATTCTTGAATTATACATATTATTAATATACATTATATTAGACATAATGCTAATAACTATTACTTGTAGTTTTCAACCTCTTGATGTCGGAATATTCGAACAGAAAAGTTTAAATAAAGGGAAGAAAGTTTTCACGTAAATAGTGTAAAGGAAGTCCACGACGGGAATAAGACGGGTCTTATAATTTCTTTTAAGCAGCCATAGTTAGCCTGCAGTCCTGATGGGATAATTAAGAATGGTCAAGGATTTGAATTATTGGAAATCAAGTTCCTTACCACTGGCGTAGCTAGGGGGGGGGCAAGGGGGACGGCTCGTCCGGGTGATACCATTCTAGTGGTGACACCAATTAAAATATTTGATAGTTGGAATTATTCAATTTAAATCATTTACTTAAAAATTGTATATATTAATCAAGACTATCTGATTTGGCTCTATTGTCAATAGAAAATGACATTGCAATAAGTATAGATTTTAATGAAATTATAAATATGTTTACTGCCCTAAAATCTCGTAAAGAGGTTTTATAAAAACCTTACATTTGTTGATAAGTTATGTTTAATTTTAAAATATTTATTTAAAAATTGTATTGAAATTATTCTTAATAGCATATTTTTAATATACTATAAATAGCTATTATGTGCACATATGTTTGTATTTTTAATAAAATAATGCACAATGTATGCAGCAATAGATATTTTTATATTTAAGTTATGGGGGGGGGGTACACCATTTGTTTTGCCCCAGGTGACACCAGCTGAAGCTACGCCGTTGGCCCTTACTCATGTAAACATGGTGCAGTAGTGGACACGGAAGAAAAATATTGTATCTGTTCTATATTTGGAATTTAATGAAAAAGGTGATTTAAAGATAAAAGATTCTCATGATCATTATACTCAGCTTCAAGTATCTATGTACATACTTGCAATACACAATTTCTTTTTTGGTCTATTCATCAGTCGATCAAGTTCATATTCTTGTTCATCGGGATGAAGAATTTTTATCACCTCTTATTCCCAAAATTGAAAATTTCTATTTTGTTTATTTTACACCAGCTCTTAAAACTAAATTATAAATCTCAAAAGTCTTTTTACCTGCCTAATTTAAGGAACATTTTGTTTGAACGAAGTTTACATGAAAATCAATATAAGAGTGTTTTATTTAGATTACACATTTCTTTACAATGTTATCACCTAAACCTAATAAAATTTAATTAAATTACTTATGACCCAGAAGCGATTCTTTGGTATTTGCTAGAACACAGGCCATGTACATTATTTTGTCCACATGTGTCATTAATGCTCTCTTTCGCACTCGCAATTTGGGAAAGAATAAAATTCCAAATTGAGATTTTTTTAAAATTTTGCTCAGTGAGGAATACAACAATTTCTTCCGCCTTTCCTCTTATTTTTATTCGCGGATTTACTCATTCTCGTTTTTCTTTCTATGCATGAATTTACTCGAATATTTGCACTCCAACTGCGGTCACCGGACAACTTACAACTTTCGCCACCAGATGTCACTTCGGGCGTTGCTTGTCTGCCCCATTGGCGATATTACTACAAGAAAGGACCACTTTGTCAGCTCCACCTTGGCCACTGTTGCCAACATTTCTGCAGGTTATGTCCATGCACTGATTTTGTCAGAGCTTTCGTTTAGAGTTATCTCATTTGTAAATGTATTCATCGTATCTCTTGCAATGCCATCACCTTGAATGACGATCATTTGTTTCCTGACTTGCTAAAGCAGTCCCTTCTTAGAGTAACTTTTCCATATTGATGAATTAATTCTGGTTACATTAACATTATAACTTCTTATTTATTATATATATATACTGACATCATACAACTTTACTTGTCTTCTTTTATATCACTTCCTTCATACATCAAACAACACAAGCTTATTTGTTTGCCTCCCCTGACAACACATTTAACACAATTCTACGACATGCTCAGACAATGCGGTACTTCACGTCAGAAAACCATCTAAAACGCGTGCTCTTTCTGGAATTATTCCAGGGTATCCTAGAGGGAACCGGCAAAGAATTGTCAATCGGTTTGTCTTGTTGAGGGGAATTGAAAGAGCCCTTGGTCAGCTCTAAAGTGTCGTAAGTCACCCAAAGCACATTTTGGAAGCCTAACACCGCAAAGACACGTGACATTTCTTAGAATCTTGAGAATGTATATGCAAAATAAGATCAGTTCCCTAGCTTGAGACTGAGACACATCAAAAGCATTTACTAGATTCATTTGTCTGGATTGATTTGTTTAAACGTGAGTGACGGATAGACAAACGGACGCAGGCTAGTCGATTACTTTAAATAGATATTCTTTCCGTAGTTTACTGTGATATTTTTCAGGAAAAGGCCCTGAGAGAACTTCAGACTATATTCGACGCTGCCGGTTCTACAGAAGTGACACCAGAGGCGTTGCAACGCATGCAGTACGTGGAGATGATTGTGTACGAGACACTTAGAATGCACCCACCCGTCTTCTTCTTCTTGAGAAAAGCAGGCGTTGACACTCCTCTTGTTTCCTGTGAGTATATGAAATGAATCAGAGCAAACAAAACGGTTCATTGTCACGCTTTTTAGTGTTTTGAGTTAATGACGGGAAACGATTCTTAATACATAAATACATCATTTCATGCATGAATATCCGTTGTTTGGGCCTCTGTGATGTCTGTAAGTAACCTACTGTTAGTGGCAAGCAAGAACTTTGGATGTCCAGGACCTAAAGAACATGTTTGTTTGCTCGCTTGGTGGAGTTTTCTTAGATAATAATGTACTGATATTTTTGACGTTCATTTTTCTTATCCTCTACCTGCCTTCATTTGATTGTTGTGTCCACTTAATTGTTAGTGTCGTTATCATTGTCTCCTTTCGTTGTAAGGTAGGTTGAGTTTAAAGCGCGTATTTTCGAAATTTCAGTTCGCAATCAAGTTGAATTTTATCCCATTTTGTGTGGTATTTAATAGTAATAATATGGAAGAAGAGATTTCAGGTCGTAAGAGAACAAATGATAGTGAGTGGAAAATAATAAATCAAGACGGCTAGAATTAACGGAAGCAGAATATGTAATCTATAAAAGGCAGCTTGTTCCTGCGCTAGTTGTAGGTCCAGATTGCTGATTGTAAGAATAACAAATGTGATCAGTGTAAGAAAAAGTGCTGTGAATTGGAGAGGAAGAGACCTCTTCTTTGTAAATTTAATTAATTTCATATTAGAAAAGTTGGCAACATTTTTAAGAATATTTATTTTTTCTTTTCCATTTGATTACTTTCATTGATTTTGTCGAAAAGCATAAATAATTCTTTGAAATATGAGTTCTTCAATGTTGAAACCCGGATGGCATACTAAAAGGTTCGAAGTCCGCAATACTTTCATTTACATGACGATATATTCATAAACTAAAAATACCATAACGATGACTTTCAGAATGTATGAATAAACATCATATTTCTTTGGTGTGAATTAAAACATAACATATTTTGAAGTAAATAGTTTTTTCCTTTTCCACAAAAGTTGAAGCCCTTGGACAACAAACGTTTGTTTTCTTTGATTCAAATGCGCTAAGGTTTCATTCGAATCTTTCTTCAGGAAAATTTTTCGAACCGTTGAAGAAAATGTTCTCTTACGAACTCGTCCGCCTGATTCGGCCACTCATTTCCAGAGATTCCGCATCCTCCACAAAACAGCCCATGCGTTTGACTCAATTGCCCTTCCTTTCTGGTAAAGTGAGCATCAACCCATTCCATTCGGATTATTTTGAAATAATAGATTAACCGACTGCGATAGCTCAGTGGTAAGAACGTTACCCATAGCCAGGTGGAATTCAACCTTGGTCTGGAGGAGAAATGTAGCTTCCGGCTGTTCTGATCGATCGCTTTATCATTTTCCGAAGTTTCTCCTACCAAAATCAGACGAATGCCTAAGCAGTAAGCTAAGAAAGAAGGTAAAAACTGCGCGCGATCATCGTCATACTCTCATCATGTACAAAATTATTCCGCCTGGAGAGCAGTCAGCAGCCTAGTACCATACGCGCACTTTTTCTTGATACTCCACAGCGGGGGGAGCGAGGGGAGGCAGGTTCTGTTTACGTCACGGTAGTGCAGTGCTGTCAACATCCACCGAAACTCAGCGTAAAAGTGCATCTTGGACTAGATAGCAGTGAGAAAGCAACTCAAGGTTTTTTTTAAAATTCTGAGGAAATAATTAATAAATGTAGAAATTATTGAGTACGAGAAGGTGCACGGTACGCAGAGGTCGTTAGAAAGAGATAGCGAAAACTGAGAAGTCCGAATTGTAAAGGAAGAAGGTGAGCAGCACTGCAAACTGAGCCGTGACGTTCCGAGTGGAGCTCATGTTTTCTTCAAAGCCGTGCTGTGCCGGGCCTGAGCGAGAACTAGGGAGCTGGAGGATCAAGAAAAAGTGCGAGCATAGTACTTGTCCCGGATGGTCGGCGCTCTGCTGGTGAAGCAACCTCAAGGAGAAAACCCCAAAGGCCGACATGTAGCTGTCCGAGGATATGAATGAAGGACAAGGCCTTTCGGGCTTTTCCGATAAAGAAACCTTCCCCCGTCTTCAGATTTCAAAACTGTCTTAAATCCTTATTAACATAAATTTTCACAACAATTATGTTAATAAAATTATACATTCGAGACATTATGTATTAACAACAATAGGTGGCGACTATGTTTAGAATGTATTATTTTTTGTAGGGAGGGATACGTTCGTCGGTTCGAATAGCCACAGAAAGGGTGCCACGTGCTTCGGTTGTCTATCATACCGTACTCAGAAAGATCCCCCAACAATGGAAACACGCAACAGTTATCCCCGTACCCAAACCTAACAAAATTGCTACAGCACTAAATAGTTACCGTCCTATAAGCTTACTGCCCACGTTAGCCAAAGTATTTGAAAAAATAATTCTGAAACGTCTAACCCAGTTCTTAAGAGACACAAAAACCATCCCCCGCGAACAATTTGGATTCACCAAAAACATATCAACTCAACATCAGTTACTAAGAATCACAGAACACTTATACTCTTCATTCCAGAAAAAATTCATACAATAGGCATTTTTATTGACATAACCCAAGCTTTTGACAGAACATGGCATCAGGCGCTACTATACAAAATCAAAAAAATAGGAACCCCTCATTACATCACCTCAATTATCCGCAGTTTTCTATCCAACAGAACATTTTCAGTTAATGTCAATAACCATCACTCAAACCCAAGGCAAATAAATGCTGGCCTCCCCCAAGGATCACCATTATCTCCCATACTCTTCAATATCTATGTAGCAGACTTACCAACACTAAATTCAATAAAAATCGCTCAATTTGCCGACGACACGGCACTATTTTCTTCAGGACGTGACTTACACGAAATACGCAACAAAATGCAATTATATCTTAATCTAATCGATAGGCTGGGCCACTAAACTGAAAATCCAACTGAACCCATCAAAAACCGCTGCTAAAATATTCACCCTCAGACCGTACTCTCCACCCACTCCTCTGACATTAAATAATGAACCAATAATCTGGCATCCACAGAATAGCACAATTAAATATCTTGGATTGCACATAGGACACGAAACTCAACTGGAAAAAAACACATACAAAACAAAGTTAATCAAGCAAAAGTAAAACTACTACAATTAAAACCTATCATCAATAGAAATTCCTCACTGCCATATAACACAGCTATTATAATATATAAAAGCATCTTAAGACCCCTCCTTTTATACGTATGTCCCATCTGGATCAACGCCGCAAAAACCAATATCCACAAAATTCAAATCTTCCAAAACCAGTTCCTCAGAATAATCACTAACCCCCCTTGGTTTGTCACCAACGATCAACTACATATAGAATTATCCATAGAACCCATAGCCAACCATATTAACTACCTCTCCACTAATTTCTACTACACCATCCCACAAATCCCCACCCTAAAAGCTCTTAACCTCGGCCGTAACCCAACCCAACCAACCCGAATTAAAAATAAATACCCATTCCACATTTTCCTACAAAAATTCGCCGAAATTGACAGTTAAGAGGTACCAATGATGGTTTCCTCACCTATGTATTAGATTAAGTTTAGTATGTAAGTTAGTTATAAGCAACAAAAACATATGTATAGTGTAAGTTCCACTGAACTATGTAATACCCAACAAGAACATTTTAATAAAAAAAAACTCAGAAAGAACACGCTCCAGTTGTTTACTTCTGCTCGCGTGTTTCGTAGTGTTGGATATGATATTTATGGTTTAATCACGTCAAAGTTACATGCAACTGCGTTTCCTTTTCTTCATTTTAGTTATTATAGATTGTAAATTAATTTATTTCCTCTTCCGTGAATCAGACCAGTTTTATCGTGTAGTCCAACTCGTTTTGCCGTCGAAGGAATTTCAAATTGATTTTCGGTATACAAAACTTATTAAGTTCTTACTGATAGTAAGAAAATAAGAGGCTTGGTCTTTTTGCAAATCCATTAGTTGGTTTGAGTTTTAGATATTGAAATTGAAATAGTGACGCACTTTAAAATTAATATTTCTTTATTCGTGTCTTATGACACATTTCGAAGCACAAACGGCGTGAGAAGCTTAACAGAAATGTCACGTGTGTACCGGAGTCTCATAAGAATAGTTTCAGATCTGAGGATATGAAAGAAAATACGCTTTCATAAAACTGGAAGGTTCGGGACAAGCTACTTTTGCGCTAAACTACCGCTCCACCCCTTTGCGGTATTCGTCGACATCAACGAGAGCGAAACTTTCGTTTCATACAATACAGCAGAAAAGCGCCTGTTTGGCATCACTGTCGCCATTGGAGACCGTTTATTCTTAACCTCAAACGCGCCATAGACAGCGGCTCGCTGTTTCAATGGGAGAGGAGAACCTAAACCTCTCGGGAAATAACATGCACTACATTCACCTGACTAATTGCATTGTTTTATGCTTGTTTATTCAGTACTAAATGAGCCATCATGGGTCCAAAGAATTCTCAGATTACAACCGTTTTAATAAAGGTGAAGAAGACGTCAGAATTCGTAACATTGAATGTAGTTTTGTTAAAGTCTTGGAATACTTGTATCGCATTTATTAAAAGTACATTATTTATTACATATGCATGGCTTAAGTTACAGTAAATTTTTTTGTCAGATTTTTTCAAAGGCATTGTTCATGAAAACGGACGTTTCATTGTAACGTAACTTATCAACCTCCGAATTAATGTTTGTTTTGTTGTTTGTTTTTTTGCAGCCGATCTCGTTGTTCCCGCAGGAGCTAATGTGATTATTTCTCCAAGGACTGTGCATATGAACCCCCAGTTGTACCCTGATCCACACGTGTTTGACCCAGAAAGATTTTCGCCTGAGAATTCTGCCAAACGACACACATTCGCCTTCATTCCGTTTGCTGCAGGAAAACGTGCTTGCCTTGGTACGTACAGATTATTTATATAAGGTCATGTGAATTCTTTTGAAAACAATAACAGTTTTGTGCATTGCTTAAAGTAAAAACAATTTGAGTATTTTTTGTGAGAAACTGCTCATTTTTTTCTTTCAATTGTTTCCTCAAGTAAAGCCAACGACGCTTAAAAACGTCGCGCAAGTCTTCATTTTTATTTTACTCTCTGATTTTTCGAAAGTTAGAAACGACGCGAAAAAAATGCGCAGTAGTAGCAACACATTTTTAACCTTTCACTAATGGAGATACATTCTTTACAAAAAAAGCAATAGTTACAAGACCGGAATGCAGTTGTCGGTCCCACCTTTTACCTCTTGGGGCTTGCTCCTTCCCCTTCATTATATTGTCAGCTTATGTTGTTTTTACTTTCCCGTATATTATACGTACGTACGTATAGTATAGGGAAGTTATGTAATGCTGCGCGAAAAAACGGCGGATTTTCGGCAGAAAAACTCTTATTACAGGGGCCCTGGTAACAAAAAAGGGGATAAATCCAGTTGCTAAATTAAGAAAAAAAATCTCCTAACAGGTGGTGTAGCCAGAATACCTATTTTGTGGGTCCTTGATACCGAAAAACCAATTGGAAGCAAAACGTCTGTCCGTCCGTCCGTGCATCCATCCGTCCGTCCGTCAACAACACTAGCTCCTAAACCGTTCAGCTGATTTTCTCCAAAACTGATGTTCCCCGATCAATCTGGCAAATTTCGTGACCCTTTGACTTTAGAACCGATATTTTAATTTTGGGGGGTACTTTACATGAAGCCCATGGAACATTTTCAAAAAATATCTATCTTCAATTTTGTGGTTGAATGAAGAGCCCGAAGAAAATCCAAACTTTTGTAATTTTCGAAAATTCAGAGTTAACCGTGAAAATCGGACCTAAGACACATTTATAAGTAAATTTTCCTCATTTCTTAAAGAAATTTAAAGAAAATGTTTGAAGCCATTTTTGAGAAAATTTTGAAAATGTCCGGCGGGCTTCATGTAAAGTACTCCCAAATTGTGAAGAAAGTTTTTCAAAACCTCAAAGCTTTTACTGGAGCCAGATCGACAGGCGATTGTTAAATTTGTCAAAAATCGTACGTATGATTTAGGTGCTAGTGGTGTTCACAGACGGACGGACGGACGGACAGACGGCCGTTTTGCTTTCTATTGGTTTTTCGGTATGAACGACCCACAAAACAAGGTCCCACAGGCCAGGGAAAACTACACCACGTGTTAGGATTTTTTTCTTAATTTAGCAACTAAATTTATCCACAGCTTCGTTATCACGGCCCGGCAATAAATTTTTTTCTGCCGAAAATTCGCCGTTTTTCCTCGCAGCATTATATAACTTTTCCTATACTACGTATATTACTCCGTATGTACGTATGTATTCGCGAAAGTAAAAATGTATGAACTTTGACTATGACGAGGTAAAATGTGCTTACAAATTGGTCTAAAAAGAAGGTTCCAGATGCAACTATTATTTAGATTCCAACATGTTTTTCTGCATTCATTAAAAGCGATAAATAACAATCGACTTTTACAAACATTCAGCATTTTTACTTTCGTTTAACCCTACTATTATTTTAAACTGAGCTTTCGCAGAATATTCATTTAATATTGAAAAAATACTTTAAGATACTTCTTACCTTATCTTTGTAAAACATTAATGCTGTAATCAGGTAATGTCCAATATGTGTAAAAGTCGCTAATAAGTTGTTTATATGTTTTTAAATAAATTATACATTTTTTTCGTTTTCTTGTTGCAGGGAGAAAATTTGCGATATTGTCCTTGAAGACAGTTATCAGTAAAGTGATTTGGAATTTCCGAATTCTACCAGATGAAACGTATGAACCAGAATTACTTTGGGGCCTCTCAATGGTTACTGCCAATGGAATGAGGGTTAAACTTTTGAAGAGATAAACTTACCAAAGGGAATAAAGAGCGCAAATTACCTATCGCCTTCCAATGCTATACGGTATTAGGAGAACATAAGGAACGGAGCGAAGGGAGGTGGACCTCAAACTAAAATGAAATATAATTCAATGAAACTTTTATGCAATAAGGAAGTAATACTGCATATATTTAGCCACATTGCAATCATTTTGTGTTTGTGTTGAAATATCGCAACCTCCTAATTTGCACAAACCAACTGCGCATAGTGAAAGCTTGAAATTGTTCGAAAATATTTGATGACAAGCGTTGAACGAGGAAGGTATAGTTCCCTTTCCTGGTGATACACTTCGATTTATTTATAATGCGACCTCAAGATCAAGTAAGAAAAAGGAAGAGGGGAGGCAGTCTCCAATAAGGAGCTTCAACGTCACTACAGTGTTGAACGTTCGCGTACGCGGCTGTCGGCTGAGCTTGCCAGCTGCTAACCGCGCGTCTTCACCTTCAGATACCTTTGTAAATATGTAAATCGAATTAAATCACCAGCAAGATTTTAATTGTAAAAATCATAATTAGAGAGCTCTAACAACGACTGTGCGCGCACAGACGCGACGATGACGCACGAGCGCCGTGCGTGGAAGCACATCTCTCTTCAGGGCTTCCTCAGAGATTCTTTTGTTTTATGACGTAACCATAATAGTCTTTCATCCTGTCAATTCGTTTCTCAAGATATCTAGTTTCTCAAGATGGGAATTTAATTTCGGTTTTTTATTATAATACTTATTAATATGTATGTCGTATATATTTATATATATATATTATGAATATTATTTAAGAGTCTTACTGATCTGGGGATAAGCTTGGATTTGTGAATTAAATATTACATTATGTTAATGGAATATGAGCTTTAAATTAGTTATTGTTTGTGAGTTTGTTATAAATTATTTATATAGGTAATTTATATAATTTAGTGTATTAATGTTATATATTGAGATATTAAAGTTAAATTATACTTTAAGTAATGATGATGTAATTAGTAGATGATTTGTTGATTTAAATATATTGATTATTTACTTTAAGGAATTAGGCAAAATTAGTTGTTCGCCTGTTTATCAAAAACATGTCTTCTTGTTTTGATTTGAAGTCGTGCCTGCCCACTGAGGAGTTGAATGGCCGCGGTATATTGACCGTGCAAAGGTAGCATAATCATTAGTCTTTTAATTGGAGGCTGGAATGAATGGTTTGACGAAATAATAACTGTCTCGGAGTGATGTATTGAATTTTACTTTTGAGTTAAAAGGCTCAAATGAAAATAGGGGACGAGAAGACCCTATAGATCTTGATAGTATTATATTGAAATTTATGTTTGGTGTTTTTTTATAGATGTTAATATATTGTATTTGGTTGGGGTGACAAGAGAATAATTTAACTTCTTTATGTTTAACTATGATGATTGGTTAATTGATCCTGTATTATGGAATGAAGATAAAGATACCTTAGGGATAACAGCGTAATGTTATTGGAGAGTTCATATTGATAATAAAGATTGCGACCTCGATGTTGGATTAAGAAGATTGTTAAGTGCAGGAGCTTAATATATTGGTCTGTTCGACCATTGAATTCTTACATGATCTGAGTTCAGACCGGTGTGAGCCAGGTTGGTTTCTATCTCTATTTATAGTTATGTACTTTAGTACGAAAGGATTAAGTACATTAAATAATTTATTATTTGGAATTATATTAATTACTATTTTGGCAGAAGAAAGTGCAATAAATTTAGAATTCATGAATGTAATAATATTACATATAGTATTGTTAAATTATATTATAAGTTTAGTTTGTTATATTGTTTTAGTAAATTTTGTATTGATTGGTGTGGCTTTCTTGACTTTATTAGAACGTAAGGTTTTGGGTTATATTCAGATTCGTAAGGGTCCTAACAAAGTTGGTATGGTGGGGATTCCCCAACCTTTTGCTGATGCTATTAAATTGTTTTGTAAGGAGCAAACTTATCCTATAATGTCTAATTATATAATATATTTTATATGTCCAGTAGTTAGTCTATTTTTGTCTCTTTTAGTTTGATTAATTTATCCTTTAGGTTATGAATTAATTTCTTTTGATTTGGCGTTATTGTTTTTTTTTTGTTGTACGGGGATGGGAGTATATTCTATAATGTTGGCTGGTTGGTCATCTAATTCTAATTATGCTTTGTTGGGAGGATTACGTGCTGTAGCTCAGACTATTTCTTATGAGGTAAGTATGGCGTTGATTTTATTGAGATATATTGTTTTAGTAGGGGGTTTTGGTATGAATTTATTTTATATTTATCAGTCATATATTTGATTTCTTTTTCTTTGTATTCCGTTGTTTTTTTGTTGATTTTCTTCTTGTTTGGCTGAGACTAATCGGACTCCTTTTGATTTTTCTGAGGGTGAGTCAGAATTGGTATCAGGTTTTAATGTGGAATATAGAAGAGGTGGTTTTGCACTAATTTTTATGGCAGAGTATTCTAGAATTTTGTTTATGAGAATATTAACTGTTTTAATTTTTTTTGGTGGTGATTTATTCTCTTTATTATTTTATTTTATATTGGTTTTTATATCATTTGTTTTTATTTGAATTCGTGGAACTTTGCCTCGTTTTCGTTATGATAAGTTGATATATTTGGCTTGGAAGGTATATTTGCCTGTTTCTTTAAATTATTTGATCTTTTTTTGTTGTTTTTCGTTTTGAGTTAGTAATGTAGTTTGTTGAGACATTTTAGGAACAAAGTTAATAGAATGTTTAATTCTATCTTTTGTTTTCAAAACAAATGCTTTAAAGCTTATTAACTTATTCAATAAGTTGATCTCATAATTTAAAGGTTAATGGATTAATAAGGAAGTATAAGAAGTATCTAACGGTTAAGATTTGTCCTGTTAAAATGTATGGTTCTTCTACTGGTCGTGCTCCGATTCATGTTAGTAGAATTACGATTGAGGTGTAAATTCAGAATAGTAATTGATTGATAGGATAAAATTGTATACTTCGAAATTTGTTGTTAAATGAGAATGGTATAATGAATAGGATGGCAATTGATATTACTAAGGCAATTACTCCCCCCAATTTATTAGGAATTGATCGTAAGATAGCATATGCAAATAAGAAGTATCATTCGGGTTGAATATGGATGGGGGTTACTAATGGATTAGCTGGGGTGAAATTATCGGGATCTCCTAATAGATAAGGGTTTATTAATGATAAAATGGTTAAAAGTATTAATAATACAATAAATCCTGTGATATCCTTAAATGTGAAATATGGATGGAATGGAATTTTGTCTAGATTTCTATTAATTCCTATAGGATTATTAGAACCTGTTTGATGGAGAAATAGTAAGTGAATTATTACGAATGCTGCTACAATAAAAGGAATTATGAAATGAAAAGTGAAGAATCGAGTTAATGTAGCATTATCTACTGCAAACCCTCCTCATACTCATTGTACTAGATCAGTTCCTAGATAAGGGATTGCTGATAAGAGGTTAGTAATGACTGTGGCTCCTCAAAATGATATTTGTCCTCATGGTAAGACATAACCTATAAAAGCGGCAGCTATTACTAGAAATAAGATTAGGATACCTACTATTCATGTGTGTATTAAATTGTAGGATCCATAATAAATTCCACGTCCTACGTGTATATATAAGCAGATGAAGAAGAATGACGCTCCATTAGCATGTATAGTTCGCAATAGTCAACCAAAGTTTACATCTCGGCAAATGTGTCTAATTCTATTAAATGCTATATTAATATCAGCGGTATAGTGTATGGCTAGGAAAATTCCGGTTGTGAGTTGAATAATTAAACATAATCCTAATAGAGATCCAAAGTTTCATCATGTTGAGATGTTGGAGGGGGTTGGTAGATCAATTAGTGAATTATTTATGATTTTAATTAAGGGATGGCTTGTTCGTAAGGGTTTATTCATTAGTTTGAATGACGTAAAGGACCTTCTTGAAAAGATATAATTTTAACAATAATAATTAGAGTAATTAATAGGTAAATGATTGTTATGATTGTTAATAAAAAATTTGGATGATTGTAAAGTTGATTTAAATTATTATTTTCAATTGAAAAGTTAATAAATTTGTTTGTTAAAGAATCGTTTTTGTGTAAGTGAAATGTAATTAGATGATTATAGTACAAATAAATAATTGATATGCAAGTGGTGATTGAAATAATGCTGATAATTATGGTTTTGATGGGTAGTTGAAATATTTCATTTGATGCTAATCTTGTAATATAGATAAATAGGACTAATATTCCTCCTAGGAAGATTATGAAAAGAATATAGGAGAATCAATATGAGTATGAAATTGATCCTGTAATCAAGCAGATTATAAGTGTTTGTATAATAATTAATAGGGTGATGGCTAAGGGGTGATTTATTATGATGAAAAAGATGTTAATTATTATAATTAAGAATATGAATATTAGAATGAAAATATCAGAGAATAGTTTAAGGAAAAATATTAATTTTGGGGATTAAGGATAGATGATTTATCTTTCTCTGAAGTTTTAAAAGATATTCTTAATTTTGGTTTACAAGACCAATGTTTTATTTTAAACTATTAAAACTTAATGTTTGCATTTTTTTGTTTAATGATAGTATTGTTTTGTTATTTGAGTGGAATTTGGATTTATTGTTCTAAGCGAAAGCATTTATTGATTATTTTGTTGAGTTTGGAATATATAGTATTATTTACTTTTTTTTTATTGATGAGTTGATTAGGAAGTTTACAGTTTGAATTATTTTTTTCTATGATTTATTTGGTATTTGCGGTTTGTGAAGGTTCTTTGGGGTTAGGAATTTTGATTTCAATAGTTCGTTCTCATGGTAATGATTATTTTCAATCTTTTGTGGTATTGCGATGTTAAAATTTATTTTTATATTTATATTTATTATCCCTCTTTGTTTTTTAAATGGGATGTTTTGATGGGTGGTTCAGTTTATATTTTTTTTGATGACATTTATTTATATGTTGTGTATTAATTTAAGTGGAAATATTGAAAGTTTAAGTTATTCCTGGGGTTTTGATATATTATCTTATGGTTTAATTTTGTCAAGATTTTGAGTTTGTGGTTTAATAATTATGGCAAGAGTTTCAATCTATCAAAATGATTATTATAGGAATTTATTTATTTTTATGATTATTTTTTTAATATTAATGTTGATGTGTGCTTTTTCGAGAATTGATATATTATCTTTTTACATTTTTTTGAAGGTAGATTAATCCCTACTTTATTTTTGATTTTGGGGTGAGGATATCAGCCTGAACGTGTTCAGGCTGGAATTTATTTGTTGTTTTATACTTTATTAGCATCATTACCTTTATTGATCGGTTTGTTAAGTTTTTATCAGTTGAATGGTACTTTAATTTTATATGGTTTTTGAGGTGATGAAATTAATAGTTTATTTGTATACTTGGGTATAATTATTGCATTTTTGGTAAGGATACCTATGTTTATGGTTCATTTATGATTACCTAAGGCACATGTTGAGGCTCCTATTTCTGGTTCTATGGTATTGGCGGGTGTGTTATTGAAATTGGGTGGTTATGGTTTAATACGAGTTTTTGGGATTATGGTTTCTTGTTGTTTAAGGTATAATTTTATTTGAGTTGGGATTAGATTAGTGGGTGGTTTTTTAATAAGTTTGGTATGTTTACGTCAGGTTGATTTGAAATCTTTAATTGCTTATTCTTCTGTTGTTCATATGGGAATGGTTTTGAGAGGTTTAATGACTTTAAATTATTGAGGATTTTGTGGCTGTTATATGATGATAATTGGTCATGGTTTATGTTCTTCTGGATTGTTTTGCTTATCTAATATTGTATATGAACGATTAGGTAGTCGTAGATTGATTATTAATAAGGGGTTGATATGTTTGATACCGAGTTTAACATTATGATGATTTTTACTTAGATCTTCGAATATGGCTGCCCCTCCTTCTTTAAATTTGTTGGCTGAAATTAGATTAATTAATAGAGTAATATCATGAAGTTGAATTAGTATAATTATGATTGGTTTTATATCATTTTTTGGGGCAGCTTATAGATTATATTTATTTTCTTATAGTCAACATGGAATGAATTTTTCTGGTTTATATAGATATGTTAATGGTTACTTTCGTGAGTATATTTTATTGTTTTTGCATTGATTTCCTTTAAATGTTATGATTTTGTGTGGAGATTATTTTTTCAGTTGTGTTTAGCTTTATTAGTTTAATTAGAATGTTGATTTGTGATATCAAAGGTATATGATAAATATATTGGGATATTAATTATAATATTTTTATTTGTAAATTATCGTTTGTTGTTTTATTTTGTGTATCGTTAAATTCATTTTTTTTTGGATTAGTTGTGTGTGTTAATGAATATGTTATTTTTTTAGATTGGAATAGTGTCTCTATTAATTCTTGTAATAGTATTGTAATGAGAATTCTTTTAGATTATAAATCATTATTGTTTATGAGATTTATTATATATATTTCTTCTTTAGTTATTTATTATAGAGATAATTATATAATGGGTGATGAAAATTTATCTCGTTTTATTATTTTAGTATTGATGTTTGTATTATCAATAATATTTTTGATTATTAGACCTAATTTAATTAGAATTTTATTAGGGTGGGATGGTTTAGGTTTAGTATCTTATTGTTTAGTAATTTATTATCAGAATGTGAAGTCTTATAATGCTGGAATGATTACGGCGTTGTCCAATCGTATTGGTGATGTTGCTTTATTATTATCTATTGCTTGAATAATAAGATATGGTAGTTGAAATTATTTATATGTTAATAATTTTGGTAATTTAGATAATGAAATGATATATTTGATTATTTTAATTATTTTGGCGGCCATGACTAGGAGAGCTCAAATTCCTTTTTCTTCTTGGCTTCCGGCAGCTATGGCTGCTCCAACTCCTGTTTCTGCTTTAGTTCATTCTTCTACTTTGGTAACAGCAGGAGTGTATCTTCTTATTCGGTTTGGTGTAATTATTGAAAGATATTCAATGAATGTTTTTTTGTTATTTATTGGTTGTTTGACTATATTTATATCTGGGTTAGGGGCTAATTTCGAGTTTGATTTGAAGAGGATTATTGCTTTATCAACATTGAGTCAGTTGGGTCTTATGATAAGAACAATTGGGTTGGGTTATTATGATTTGGCTTTTTTTCATTTATTAACTCATGCATTATTTAAGGCGTTATTGTTTATATGTGCGGGTGTTATTATTCATGGTTTAAATGATCTTCAGGATATTCGTGGTATAGTCATCAGTCAATCGACCTCTTTCCTCATAAGTTCACATCTCTTAGTTTTGTACTAACAAGTGTTGCTTTAAATTTTCTCAGTCCCACTTCAATTCGCTTTTGAATGTCGCCGACAAGTTTGATGACAGAGATTCTTTGAATGAAATCTCCTCCAAAAGTTCACATCTTTGAAAAATACTAAACACAATTTTTTGAAAACAACAGTAAAGTTCATGTGCAGAAAATTCAGAGTAAGATACTGCGCAATGCGGTTGATTCACCTATTTATATGCGAATGGACCACCTGCATAGTGTCTTGAAAATAAAGACAGTAGAAGAACTAATTAAAGAGTTTGCAACAGCAAAGTATACTTAGTCACAAAAACATTGAGGTATGAAAACTCATTGATTCTACTAGAAAAATAATATTAAAGAGGAAGAAACCTACTGAACTCTAGTTTGATTTATTTCCTGAAATGAACTTTGAAATGGTCTCTGACGATAGTCAAATGGACCATAAAATATATGTTATTATGTATATTGTTAATGTTCTGATGCATATTTGTTTTTGTTTCCTATCCAGCTCTCACACATTTAAACACTGCCAGATACTTGAAAATAAATAGAGGTGGTAATGTTTGACCATTGCAGGGTAACATTGCCTCTTTGCTTGCTTTTATCAAAGTAATAAAATCTTTCAAATTGTGAAGGCTGTCACTTTAATATTTTGAAGGAACATTGTACTTTTTGTTAAGGATTAAAATGTCAAATAATTATTGCGAATATTGACGCAACAAAGTAGAACTTTAAAAGAAACAAAGATGTGGCACATTTGACTCGTGGATTCCGTAGTGTCAACATCGTTCTCGCTGCGTGTCCGCTCCGAAGTCTGTGATACGAGTGTAGAAGTGTAAAGTGTCAAATGCACTATTTATACGGAAATCTACTGTACAAACTACAAGAATACAGTCAAGCCGCCTGCGTGTACCAAACTACAAGAATACAGTGTGCAGCTGGCTGGACTTATTATGCCAAACGGAGACTACAACAGCAACATAACCAAAGAATCTATCAACATGAACAACCAAGAAGGTGAGAAGTCATATGCTAGCGTAGCCACAAGAGATGTATTCCCCAACAAAGATCATGCTATAGTAATAGAATCAAAAAGAAGGACTTACTATAAAAGACTATTTAAATAAGCTAGCCACAATTGTTGACTCTACGAATATAAGGTTTATATCAAGGATTTATAACAACAGAGTATGTGTTTTCTTAAGCAGTAAGGAAATTGCTCTCTAGATATCTGATAATCATAGTAATATTAATATCCAAAACCATATTTTAACATTCAGGTCCCTAATAAGTAAACAAAAGGGAATTATCATATCAAATGTCTGTCCAATCATACCTCATGATGTAATTGAAAGAGAGCTAATCAAGAGAAACATACAAAATCACTCTAACATTTCTTTCATCAAAGTAGGAGTTACAGAACCTGGTTACTCACACATTATGTTTTAGGAGACAGATTTTTATTGACCCAGAGGACATTAACAAGGTACCTGATTCAATGATCATATTTTATGAAAATACAACGTATAGGATTTACTTTAAAAGTGACACCATGGCATACTTCAATTGTAGTCAAGCTGGTCATCTTACCAACCAGTGTCCTACCAAGATCTCCACCTTAAATGCTCACTATGATAACGAAGAATTAAAAGAAAGTTATGAACAGGAGTCAGTGATAACACAAGAATTGTCACAAAACACCCTGTATCAAATAGAATAACATAGCATGGTTAATAACTGGAACTTACCAATTATCAAGAAAGGAACTTTAACATCTGAATCTCCCTCTCAAACTGATGATGATAACTGCACACCCAAAACTACTAATAATGACACTCCAAAACAATGTCAAGAACAGGAGGCAGTGATAACACAAGAAGTGCCACAACACACCTTGAACCAGATAGATGAACATATTATGGTTAATAGCAATAACTTATCAATAAATATTTATGAATAAAAGATCTTTAACAAGTGAATCTTCCTCTCAACCAGATGCTGATAATTGCACATCCAAAACTACTAATAATGACATCCCAAAACAACCAATCAAGAAAAAGAAAAAAACTAAAAATGATAAAAGTGAAAACACAGTAACACAAGAAGACATTCAAATCAAACCTATTGATGAACTAAGCCTATTCAGAAGATTATTGATGAAAAACCTGAACAATTTCCACTCAGTTACATACAATTTAAATTTTTTTTGAAAACTCCTTTGGAGCTAAAAACCCTATTATTATAGCTAAAGACTATTCCTGTACACTCAGTCTATTATGCAGATGATGACTAATACATATCCTCTCCTAACAGAAAGATCCATTAAAAACAGGTTTACCAGAATTATAAACAAATTAAAAATTAGTAACTCACTTAATGAAGATTCAGGAAGTGATACTTCTACTTCGGTTTAAATTTAATAAATAGAAATATATTTGATGAATATTCTACAATGGAATACTAATGGTTTTCACCCTCGATATGAAAGAATACAGATTTTGTGTGAGAAATACAAACCTGAAATAGTATGTGTGCAGGAAACCAACTTCAAAGGAAATAAATCTGGTAAATCAAAAGGATTCAAGTACTACAATAGAAATAATATGTTTCAAGAACACAACATTGACATAATAATCAAATCGTTTACTGATGTCATCACAAGAGCAGCTACTGAGTCTCTAGAAATTATCAAAGCCACAAAAAGAAGAAACGTGGTACCGTGGTGGAACGAAAAATGTAAAAATGCTCTTAAACAGTCCAAAAATGCGTTCAACCGGTACAAGAAACACCCAACAAATTAAAATAAAATCGAATATAAAAAACTAAGAGCTCTTACAAGAAGAATAATTAAAGAAAGCAAAGCCAACTCCTGGATAAGTTATGTATCCTCTATCAATGTGAATAATAACATTAAAGATTCTTGGAAAAAAATTAGTTCCATGCAAGGTAACAAAAGATATAATCAAGTATATTTACTGCTGTCCGAAAATGCCCAAGTTATTAATTAACCCACTGATGTCGCAAATGAGCTCGCCAACAAATTTGCCAGCAACTCTAGCTCTCAAAATTACTCTCAAGCCTTCCAAACTTACAAAATGAACAAGAAAGAGAACAGCTGATGGTGAACACAGAAGCGTGTCACATTCAAGAGCACCTTAACTTACCTATTTCAAAGAAAGAACATGTCACAACACTAGACGCCTCCAAAAATTCTTCTCCCGGACCAGACAAAATTCCAAATATCTTGCTTAAAAATCTACCACAGGAATGGAAAGATATACTACTAAAAATATACAACTATATATGGATAGAAAAGACATTCCCAAAAGTGTGGAAAGCGGCTATTGTGATCCCCATTCCTAAGCCCGGAAAAGACCCAACACTAAGTGGTAATTACAGGCCCATATCATTGACTTGCAATACGTGCAAGATTTTGGAAAAAATTGTTAATCGTCGGCTCAGATGGTATCTCGATTACAAGAATATAATACCCAGCAATCAGTTTGTATTTCGACCAGGACACTCAACGACCTCCCACCTGGTAAGCATAGATACCTATATTCAAGAAGCTTTTGCCAATAAACATGTGTTAGCTGTCAACTTGGACATCGAAAAGGCATACGCAGGAGCGTAGCGTCCATGGATGTGGATGATGTATTACATACCCTGACAATATCAGCCATTTTATTTTAAAATTATTGTAAATTGTCAATTTATTAGTTTCTTTTTCTACTACAAAATATTTCATTATATTTCAAACATTGCGCCGTTGAGAATTCGATTCTTCACAAGGATGAACGAATCAGTGTGAAATACCGCCTAGCCTGCGCTGAGAATCAGATGCACACTGACCCATTACATCCAGGGTGCCTACTGCGGTGCCTACGAAAAAGCTGTCCTTTTACGAAACTTCATTGTCCTCTTCGGTGTTTCTAAGAGAACGAGGTTAATTAATGAACATTGTCGTTTTATTACCATATTTTAATGCATTAGGAACTATATATCTGTAGCCAATTTAGGTTAGAGATTGTGCTGGTTGAATGCACAAGGGTATGTGACTGTGGAATCCACATCTGTGCCCTGTAATGGCAATCCAAAGTGCCTACATAATTATGGAGTCGTATTTTTGTGCCGTGGACGAATTATAGCACATGAGAAACTAAAAAATATTTGAAAAAAATGAGAGGATAGAATTTTATTTAAACAGCCAACATAGGCTATGTTGAGCAATACAACAAAAGAGATTGGAAATAAACACAACGGTGATATAAGGGATGAATAGAATGGTAATATAAGAGAAAATAGGGAAATTCTGTCACACTTCATTCGAGTTGTATGCTTTTTTGGTACACAAGGGCTTGTATTTTCTAGCCATAATGAAAATAGGTGATCATCAAATAGAGAAAATTTCATGGAATATAGAAGTGAAATAATGAAATATGATAAAACTGACAAGGTTGTTATGAAAATTCTATTATTTCGTGCAATGTCACCAAGAAATTCACTCATTCAATTTCAAGTGTGAGCACGGTTATGTCCCATGAAATTAAAAATGAAATTTCTAAAGCCTCTTTTGTCTCCGCCATACTAGATGAAACCCTTGATGTAAGCAGCAAAGGACAACTGTCAACTGTTGTTCATTACGTGTCTGTAAATTGATTGATTTTCTCTTTCCTATTATATTTTTATTATAGATCATTGTTTTACATTTTACAAATTATGCTAATTCTATTGGGTTCGAAATCATATGAATTGGGCAATTTTGAAAATCATTGGGCTTGATAGTGCTCTTATTATTAAAGTATAAGGACACACATTTATATTTTGCTAGGTCGTGAATTTAAGTCAATTTTTTCTAACATTCAACCAGTAAACTACATGAAGTACGTGAGCTATTATTACTTTTACTGGATCAGTTTTCTATGCTCTAATTGATCAAAGTGACAGAAATGTTATTGGTGAATGAAAAATATTTAAATTATAATTAAAGTTTTGAATTATTTTCTCATTTCTCGAGTTACATACCCTAAGCCAAAACTCAGGTTACGCCACTGGGCATACGATATGGTATGGATGCTTCGAGTCCTACAGAAGTTGAGCGAAATTGGACTTCGAGACAACATGTTTCAATTTATCAAACATTTCAGGGAAGATCGGGTCATGCAATTGAGAGCAAATGGAACATTATCTGTTAAGAAAAGAATAGAGAACGGTGTACATCAAGGATCCATCCTAAGGGTTACACTTTTCCTACTAGCAATAAATGACGTGGACGAAAAATCAAACCACCCACTATCATTAGGAAATACGCCGATGATATTACTATGCTTTGTAAAGGAAGAAATATTAATTCAAGCCAAGAAATTATGCAAATCGCATTAAATAGCAGGGTTTAAATTTGCACCTCAGAAAACGGAGTGTATTATATTTTCAAAGAAGAAAATTAACAACTTACCTACGCTTAAAATTGGCAATCAAATCCTGAGCTTTGTCACCAGTACCAAAATATTAGGAATGCACTTCGACACTAAACTGACTTGGAAGTTGCACATATTGAACACTGTTAACGAATGTAAAAGGAGAATCAACATACTTAAAATCCTGGCACACAACAACTGGAGAGCAGATAGACAATTGCTATTATTAACATACAAAGCACTTGTGAGATCCAAAATAGACTACGGATCAATAATATACAGATCTGCTGGTAAAAGTGACCTCAATAAACTGGATACAGTCCACAGTCAAGGTCTCCGGATATACACCGGATGTTTCCATACCAGTCCCATCGGAAGTATACTAATTGAAGCAAATGAACCCACATTATCTCATCGCAGAGAGGAACTAATAATCAAATATGCTTTAAAAGCAGCCACGTCCATCAATCCAATCATAGTACAGAACATATATCCTAAACAACAAGGGTACATAGAGCATTCTCGTTGTATACCTTTGTATGAAAAAACTAGAAGAGTACTTAGAGAACTTAATTTCGATCACAGAAAAGTAGAAAAGAAGAGAAATTACAAAATCCCTCCTTGGATAATCTCGGATATCTCAGTAGACTTATCATCTGGCGCTCATCAAGGAAATGGAACATCTGAAATAAACTCTGCATTTTTATTTTTGCGACTGGGGTTAAACGGACATTTTGAATAGTCCACCACCAGTATAGAGAAATGTTCTTGAAACAATTCTTACTTCTTTAAAAACAACATTTGAGGAAATTTTTCAATCTTCCTTGAGAGTTTGCTTTTCGCTTTCCTTGAAAGTCAAATAATAGAAAGGTTTTTACTCTTGAGAAAGCCAAGTAAAGTAGTGCGAAAATACCGGATCGGGCAAGAACAGACCTACTCATTGCAATATTATTTAACTTTCCTTGATTTGTTATGAAGACCCGAGTGGGTTTTGGAGTCAGGGTGCCAGCTTGCTGGGGAGAGAAAATTGAAAAATTATTTGTATACTAAAAAGGATTGAATTATTTTCTGCGTCCTTACGGACCTCAAGAAAAACAATTCCGAGCCAAAAAATAATCAAACTAATGTTTTCAACTTTGAGTACTAAATACCATTTGTTAGCCTTAGAAACAATTTAGTAGGCATTAGTAAGCCCACTTCGGCACATTCAAACAATGTTTGCATTTTTAATAACTTAACGAACCGACACCTTGAGTTTAATATTAAATGGTGTTTTATTTACAATATGAGTTTGCAGCTGGCGTTGGTGTACATACTTCCATATACCGCCAACATTTAAATCGTGCGTTTGGACTGCGATCGTTCGCAGTTGTCGGGTGACTTGCACTATTCTTTCTATAATTTTAAATGTAATTTTTTTTAATTTATTCACGTAGTATTGTAGGCTAGCGCGTTTTGATTTTTGTTTTCCACTTATTTCAAGGTATTTTACATTAGCTACTTTAAAAAGTTTGTTCTTTGTGTTGTGCCATAGCACAAGTTTTCCCCCACTACATCTGCGTACCCGTGCGAGAACTCACGCATGTTAGACCCCACACTCATCCCTATCCTTCTATTTTCATTATAAGAGGGAAAGTCGTTAACGAAACGTGTTTATTTGTTTAAAATCTATAAAGGTAACTTGCAATGTACTAACACAATTACAAATAAAATAAAAAACAATGCAATTAATGTGTAAAAGAAATTTTCAATAAATATTTATTCAATATCATGGAGAATTTGCTAGAAACAATTCCCAACACTTACTTAAAGACATTTGAAGTAATTATTCAATATTCTTTGTCAGTTAGGTTTTAGTTTTTCGTGATGGTCACAAAAATATTAGCTTTTTACTTTTGAGAGAGCTATGTGTCTGAACCCGTTGACTTGAAAATTTCATTGAATGATAAACAAAATATTGGTACAGGTGAAACACAAACACAGTCTTCACTCTTCACTGAACACCCACATACCTCCACAATTAAGTACACAGCACCTATAGACTATGAAAAAACGTTAATTGAATAGTTTCACTACACGCATTTCTTATTCATAAGAAACAATCTTCATAGGTATAGGTATCAAGCAACTATAATAGTACTTCTAGTTGTTGCTGGAGAACAAATCTTGAATTAATCTTGATTATGCAAATAAACCTCGTCAGACTACGCAAACTACGGTGTTAACAGAAAGCGTAAATATTGTCGAATCTAAGCCTTCTAAGCGTGTCGCCACAAAAATTGCTACCTGCAGGAAGGGCTGAAATATTGAGGTGGCCTTGATAGTATTGAAGCGTGGAACCAAAAATTAATTGAATGGACCGGAGAATATCTCGTCTTATAGATTATGGTATGAAAAACGTTTCTTTAAGGCCTTTGGCCTCAAAATTGTACTTTTTAACGCTCTAATAGGCTTTGTTTATGAGTTATTTGCAGATATAAGTTGACATGTGATGCGGGTTGCATTTTACATTAATATTTCGATGCGTTTTTTAAAGAAATCATCCATATTTTTAAAGTCAAAGAGGAATTCGTCAAGTCTCCGTGAAATTCTCTTTCCGTAGAGCCCTCATTTATAAAGATTGGTTGCGTGTGGGAGCCGGAACCCAAAGGTATACTACTGAAATAATACAGGAGACGATACCTCTACAAATTTTTAAAACCATGCAAACGTTTTAAAAATCATTTGGAAAGCACACTTTGATACACACTTACATAATAGAACTTTCCCATGAGTAGTAAGACCTTCGCAAATTTTTATTCAGGAATGTAGTTTAGCAGCCAGTCTAGACGCAATAGAAGCCCTTGTACAAACTGGCGAAATCTACAACCATCAAATAATCACTGCACCATGAAATATTCTCATCAAAATGTTACGCGACGGCAATCGCCAAAGTGTCTTGAAAATTGAGATTAAAGGTCACGAAATGCGGCATCAATGATACTTTTCGCGTCTAAAGGAGAGAATGATGTGACGCTGACGCGCACTTCCCGCCTCTGATACAACTGAAGCGGGCGCGTCGGACTGTGAGAATATCCAACCGCGTCTTCACGAAGCGTACCACGAGTAGAGTACGCAGTAGCACACAGTAATAACGTAGAAAAAATGCTGATTTTTTAAAAAATACTTGTATTCATAAAAAAGGGGGAAAATTGATGAAATAAAGAGAACTATGTTGAGAAAATAGCGAAAAAAGTAAAATATGTAATATAGTACCAAATATGTAAAAATATGTAACATCAAAATTGGATATTGGGATATGACGGCGACAATTCGTGAAGATTAAAATTTTGAGAACGGTAAGTACAAAGACAAAAAATATGTAATTACATAAAAATCCGGTCTCTAATCCGGTGCTGTGGCTGTCTCGTGGCTCAGAGCAAAGTCGCTCGCCTTTCGCCACTGAGGTCCGGGTTCGATTTCCGTTGATTCTTATGTGAAATTTGTTCCGACAAAACGAGTTCAGCTGCTTCACAAGGGCTAGTCCAACTCCTGTGAAGTGCCCTAAACCTTACCCCCTTCCTTATTCCTTCCCAATTCTGGCCGCTGGGTAGTGACGCAGGGGCGCGCGGTGTGAGGCGCGTACGCGGAGATGCTACCTGGCGGCCCTCTTGACGACTACGAGACCAGACATATAAGTAATATAGAGCGCCCTGTTATATAAATACAGAGAGCGCGGATAGCAATAATGGAGGATTACTCCGCGGCGATCAACGCCCGACCTAGGGCTTTAGAGACGCGTTGCATAAGGCAACAAATGTAAAAAAAAAAAAAAAAATCTCTTGCAAAGTCATCGCCCTGCATGACGTTCATTTGTTTCCCGACCAGTCAAACTGGTTGGTCCGTTCTTAGAGTAAATTCTCTATATTAATGAAATAATTCTGGTTACATTATCATTATAACATCTTATTCATTAAATTTACTGACATCATACAACTTTACCCGTCTTCTTTTATAGCATTTTCTTCATACATCAAATAACTCTTTCTTGTATGTTTGCCTCCCCTAACAACACATTTTACACAATTCTACGACATGAAGCTCACACAATGCAGTACTTCACGCCAGAAAACCATCTAAAACCCGAGCTCTTTCTGGATTTCTTCCAGGGTGACCTAGAGGGAACCGGCTAAGAATTGTCAATCGGTTTGTCCTGTTGAGGGGAATTGAAAGAGCCCTTGATCAGCCTAGCAGGTGCCGTAAGTCATCCAAAACACATTTTAGAAACCTAACATCGCAAAAACACACTTTTTCATGCAATTTCTTTTTATTTATTTATTTACGTCAAAACAGTTAAAAACTGTGTGTGACGAGCTATGGAGAGAAGTGAAATTTGTGCACGTTTTCATAATTATGTGATCACTATCCTAAACGATATTCTAGTCGAATTTTGAATACAGAAAAAGAGCTTCTTAGAACCTTGAGAATTGTATACGCAATAAATGATCAGTTCCCTAGCTTGAGACCGAGACACATCGACACTATTTTGTTTCTTTTGTCTGGATTGATTTGTCTAACCGTGCATGACGGATAGACGAAAGGACGCAGGCTAGTCGATATTATGAGGATATAGTCGACTTTATTCGTTCCCTAGTTTACATACGATATTTTTCAGGAAAAGGCCCTGAGAGAACTTCAGACTATATTCCACGCTGCTGGTTCTACGGAAGTGACTTCGGATACGCTGCAACGCATGCAGTACATAGAGATGATTGTGTACGAGACACTTAGAATGCACCCACCCGTCTTCTTCTTCTTCTTCAGAAAAGCAGGCGTTGACACTCGTCTTGTTTCCTATGAGTACATGAAATGAATCAGAGCAAATAAAACGGTTCGTTGTCACGTTTTTTAGGGTTTTGAGTTAATGACGGGAAACGATTCTTAATACACAAATACGTCACTTCATGCATAAATATTCTTTGTCTGGGCCTCTGTGATGTCCGTAAGTAGACCTACTCTTAGTGGCAAGCAAGAACTTTGGATGTCCCTGACTTAAAGAACATTTTGTTTGCTCGGTTGGTGGAGTTTTCTCAGATAACAATGTAATGATATTTTTGACGTTCACTTTTCTTTATCTCTACCTGCCTTCATTTGATTGTTGTATCCACTTAATTGTTATGTCGTTTTCATTGTCTCCTTTCGTTGTAAAGTAGGTTGGGTTTAAAGCGCGTATTTTCGAAATTTCAGTTCGCAATCAAGTTGAAGTTTACCCATTTTGTGTGGTATTTCAATAGTAATATACTGCGATTTCTGTAACTTTGTCCCTGACAGGAATCAGCTGTTTCGCTGCCATGCAATCAGGAGATTATATTTCGCGACAGTGACGTCACTATGGTGACGTTCAAGCTCCCGATTGGATGAAACCGTGAATAGCTGATTTCTGTCAGGGACAAAGTTACGAAAATCGCAGTATAGTATGGAAGAAGAAGAGGTTTCAGGTCGTAAGAGAAACAATGAAAGTGAGTGGAAAATAATAAAATCAAGACGGCTAGAATTAAAGAAGCAGAATATGTAAACTATAAAAGGCAGCTTGTTCCTGCGCTAGTTGTTTGTCCAGACTGTGGTTGTAAGAAAAACTAATGTGATCGTGAAAGAAAAAGTGCTGTGAATTGTAGAGGAAGAGACCATTTCTTTGTAAATTTTAATTAATTTTCATATTATAGAAAAGTTGGCAACATTTTTAAAAATATTTTTTTTTCTTTTCCATTTGATTACTTTCATTGATTTTGTCGAAAAGCATAAATAATTCTTTCAAATATGCGTTCTTCAATGTTGAAACCCCGATGGCATACTAAAAGGTTCGAAGTCCTCAATACTTTAATTTACATGACGATATATTTATAAACTCTAAACTAAAAATACCATAACGATGACTTTCAGAATGTATGAATAAACATCATATTTTTTGGTGTGAATAAAACATAATATATTTTGAAGTAAATGATTTTTTTTTTCATTTCCACAAAAGTTGAAGCCCTTTGACATCAAACGTTTCTATTTTCTTTGATTCAAATGCGCTAAGGTTTCATTCGAATCTTTCTTCAGGAAAATTTTTCGAACCGTTGACGAAAATGTTCTCTTACGAACTCGTCCGCCTGATTCGGCCGCTCATTTCCAGAGATTCCGCATCCTCCACAAAACAGCCCATGCGTTTGACTCAATTGCCCTTCCTTTCTGGTAGAGAGAGCATCAACCCATTCCATTCGGATTATTTTGAAATAATCGATTAACCGACTGCGATAGCTCAGTGGTAAGAACGTTACCCATAGCGAGGTGGAATTCAACCTTGGTCTGGAGGAGAAATGTAGCTTCCGGCTGTTCTGATCGATCGCTTTATCATTTTCCGAAGTTTCTCCTACCAAAATCAGACGAATGCCCAAGCAGTAAGCTAAGAAAAATGGTAAAAACTCCGCGCGATCATCCTCATATGCACATCATGCACGAAGTTATCGGCCTGGAGAGCAGTCAGCAGTCTAGTGCTTGTCCCGGATGGTCGAGGTCCTGCTAGTGAAGAAACATCAAGGAGAGAGACCCCGAAAGCCGACATGTAGCTACAGCGCGTCCGAGGTTAAGAATGAAGGACAGGTCCTTTCGAGCTTTTCCAATTAAGAAACATCCCCCCGTTTTAAGATTTCAAAACTGTTTTAAATTCTCATTAACATAATTTTTCATAACAACAATTATATTAGTAAAATTTTACATTGAATACATGATGTATTGACAACGATAGGTGGCGATTATCTTTACAACTTATTAATTTTTGTAGAAAGGAATACGTTTGGCTGTTGGAACGGCCACAGCAACGGTGCCACGAGCTTCGGTAGTCTATCATACTGTTCTCAGAAAAAAACGCGTTCCAGTTGTTTACTTCTATTCGCGTGTTTCGTGGTGTTGGGTTTAATATTTATGGTTTAATCACATCAAAGTTAAATGTAATTGCGTGTCCTTTTCTTCATTTTGGTTATTAGGATGTGGTAAAATTATTTATTTCCTTTATCTTTATTTTCTTTTTCATTACAAAATTAATTAAAAATGTATGATCATGGTGCGAGGCAGCTCGGTTTTTCGTGAATCAGATCAGTTTTGTCCTGTAGCCAAACTTGTTTTGCCGACGAAGGATTTAAATTTTTTTCGGTATAGAAAACATATTTCACTTTTGAGAGCAAGAAAATAAGTGCCTTGGCCTTTTTGCAACTTCATGTATTTGGTTTGAGTTTTAGATATTGAAATTGAAATATGCACTTTCAAATTAATATTTCTTATGACCCATTTCGAAGCACAAACTGCGTGAGAAGCTCAAAAGAAATGTTACGTGTGTACCGGAGTCTCATAAGAAAAGTGGATTTAAGGATAGGAAAGAAAATACGCTTTCATAAAATTGGAAGATTCGAGACAAACTAATTTAACGCCAAACTAGCGCTCCGCCCTTTCGTGGGATTCGTCAACATCATCGCCCGGGTAAGTTATGGTTCAAACAAAACAGCAGAAAAGTGCCTCATGTGGCATCACTGTCGCCATAACCGACCGTTCTTCATTCTTAATCTCGGACGCGCCATAGACAATGGATCGCATGGTTCAGTGGGAAGGAGCACCTACAACTCTCGCGAAATAACTTGCACTACACTTACCAGGCTAAGGACATTGTTTTGTATTGGTTTATTGAGAATTAAATATGCCTTCATGGGTCCAATGAATTCTTAGACTGTTACAACCGTTTTAATAGAGGGGAAGAAGACGTCAGAATTCGTAACATTGTAGTTTTGTTAAAGTTTGGGATATTTGTATCGCATTAGTTAAATGTACATTATTTATTACTTATGCATTGCTTAAGACATAGTACATTTTTTCCGTCAGACGTTTCAAAGGCATTCTTCATGAAAACGGTCGTTCCGTTGTAACGTTAATTATCAACCTAAGAATCAATGTTGGTTGTTGTTTTTTGCAGCTGATCTTGTTGTTCCTGCAGGAGCTGATGTGATTATTTCTCCAAGGACTGTGCATATGAACCCTTAGTTGTACCCTAATCCACACGTGTTTGACCCAGAAAGATTTTCCCCTGAGAACTCTGCCGAACGACACTCATTCGCCTTCATTCCGTTTGCTGCAGGAAAACGTTCTTGCCTTGGTACGTACAGATTATTTATATAAGGTCATGTGAACTTTTTTGAAAAACAATAACAGTTTTGTGTATTGCTTAAAGACAATTTGAGTATTTTTTGTGAGAAACTGCTCAATTTTTTTCTTCCAATTGTTTCCTCGGATAGAGCCCCCGACGCTTAAAAATGTCCCAAGTCTTCATTTTTATTTTACTCTGATTTTTCGAAAATTTAGTAAGTTAGAAACGACGCGAAAAAATATGTGCTGTTGAAGCAACACTATTTTTACTTTTCCGTATACGTGAGTGGTATACGTAACAGCGGAAAAAAATTCATTGCCAGGCCGTGAAAACGAAAAAGTGGATAAAACCAGTTACTAAATTAAGAAAAAAAAATACCTTAACACGTGGTGTAGCCAGAAACCCTTTTTTCTAGGTCCTTGATACCGAAAAACCAATTGAAAGGAAAACGTCCGTCTGCCCGTCTGTCCGTCCGTCCGTCAGCCCATCTGTGAACACTGGTAGCGCCTAAACCATACGTACGATTTCTTCCAAAGTCGATATTCCCCGTTCGATCTGGTTCTAGTCGAAGTAAATAACAATCGACTTTTGCAAATATATCGGCATTTTTACTGTCGATTAACACTACAATTACTTTAAACTTTGCCTTCTTAGAAAATTTGTTTAATATCAGAAAACTACCTTGTTAAGATACTTCTTACGTCATTTTTGTAAAACATTAATGCTGTTATCAGGAAACGCACAATATATGTAAAAATCGCTAATAAGTTGTTTATGTTTCTAAATAAATTACACATTTTTTCGTTTTCTTCTTGCAGGAAGAAAATTTACGATATTGTCCTTGAAGGCAGTTATCAGTAAAGTGATTTGGAATTTCCGAATTCTACCAGATGAAACGTATGAACCAGAATTACTTTGGGGCCTCTCAATTGTTACTGCCAATGGAATGAGGGTTAAACTTTTGAAGAGATAAACTTACCGAAGAGATAAGCGCAAATTAAGTCGCTTTCCACAGCTATCAAGGCGACCGAAGGGAAGGGAGATGGACCTCGGAATAAATTGCAATACAATTCAACGCAATTTTTATGCTTTAAGGAAGTAATACTGCATGTATTTAGCCGCATTGCAATTATTTTATGTTTGTGTTAAAATATCGCAAGCTCCTAATTTCCAAAAATCATTAGCGCATAGCAACAGCTAGGAATTTATTTGTAAGCATTTGACGACAAGCGTTGAACGAGGAAGGTATAGTTCCCTTTCCTGGTGATACACTTCGATTTATTTTTAATGGGACCTCAAGGTCATGTAAGAACTAGTCGTGCAACAGAATGGCACAGACGTTCTCGTATTAGTTTTCTATTTCCTTGGGTCTGGGCTAGCTATTCGGAATTACCACATACTCGTGCCAGCTGTCATCTATCGCCGCCCAAACTACATTTTTTTCTTAATTTTTCGGTTTCCTAATGGCAGAACGGAAATATTACTTTTAAAAGATTAAAGAACAGTAAAACCTAGTCGTAAGTGGAAATTTTCTTTGAAAAATTTGGAGCCGTTTTAACGAAAATGGCGTTTAAGCGCTACTAACAATACAAAATTTAAATATTTTCTTCACAGAAAACGTTTGAGTTTTTTTAAACTTCATTTGAAGCACTTACACTCACAAGCACAATAGTGTTTACACATTTTTGGAAATGTGCATACTAAAGGCGTGAGAGATCTTTAAAAAAATTTTATATATGTAATTTTTACAAAAACAAAAAATACCCCGAATTGAACTTACGTAACTTTTCCTATACTACGTATATAGGAAAATAAAAAGGGAGAGGGGAGGCAGTCTCCAATAAGGAGCTTCGACGTCACTACAGTGTTGAACGTTCGCGAACGTCCTTCTCAATTCGGCGGGTGAGCGCAGCCTTAAGCTTACCACGTGCTAGCCGCGCGAGTGTGTGGCAACACAGATGCCATTATAAAAATGGAAATCAAATCAAATCACCAGCAAGTTTTCAATAATGCAAATCGTAATCAGAGAGCTCTAACAACGACCCTGCGCGCATGGATGGGTCGACAACGCACGAGTGCTGTGTGTGGAAGCACAACTCTCTTCAGGTCTTCAGCAGTCTTTTGTTTTATGGCATTACCGTAATATTCTTGCAACATGTCGATTGCTTCGTCAGTCAATCGACTTCTTCTCCCCATGAGTTTGCATCTCTTAGTTTTGTAGTAGCAAGTGTTGCTCTAAATTTTCTCAGTCTCACTTTAATTTGCTTTTGAAGGTGGCTTGTGCACAGAGCCATGGGTCATTCCATACAATATTTCAGGTTTTCTGACAGTGAGTCTCAGATTTTTTTCATTTTTTATTACATTAATGTACTAATGATGAACACTTACAAGGCAATTTATGGAATTAATATCTTCAGCAGTTTAGCAACAATTATGGGTTAAACATGGACGATGACACAATGTTCTCAATAATGAGAATAATTATGACGTTCATAAAATTAATAAAACTTTAAACACGGGCACACTATTTTGAAGATAAATGATCATATTTTAAGCAGTTGATAATATATTAAGGATTGAGATATTTGTTTACAATAAAAAAATGCTAATAAATTAAACAAATACATTTTTCTTCAAAAGTAATATTTTCTTTTCTTTCATATTTTACACACTGCAAGAAGAACCAATAAATAACAATTCTGCAAACTGACGCGATGGAATCTTAAAAAATGCATAAGTTATTAAATAAAAAGTATACGCGCATTTTGTTCTTAAGGTTGAAAGTCGCGTGCCTTTGCCCAGCGAGGGGTGACGCAAAGTCGTAGGCAGGCACCGCCAAGTTCGTTCCCTAGGGATATCCTAGGGGTACCTTCAAAGGGATCCTGACACCAGTTTACAGGCTTAGTTTTCGCGTGTTACTGTTCAGTGATACATCGTGATAGAAAATGCCAAAGATTGAGAATACGTTTAACAGGCTTTGGTGCTGCAATCCATTCGGACTTGAGAAGCACAAAAGTCGGGTGGGAAAGAGAAAGATAACAGAGGCGATGCGGAAGAAAATATCGAATTTAGTGGCAGGTGAAGCAATATGCGATCTGTGTCGTCACAAAATATCCAAAATGCCCAATGCAGATCTTAGTGACTCAATTGAAACAGTGAAGTAAAAACGTCAAGTGAAGAAGAGTACGTAGCCCCAGGAGTTGCAGAGGAAGCCACTATCAGTAATGTAAACATTTTGTATCCTCTGGGTCAATCATCATTGTCATTGCGAAAACAAACCCAAGAGAAATCGTACGCAAGGAGAAAGGTGAGTGCCATTGTAACGTCAGACTCTGCCAACACTTTTTTTTGTAGAATCTTCCGTTACAATTACTGTAACTTCTTTTTTAAAGTAGTAACACTTCAATTCTTTTTATTTTAGTTTTTATTTACATTTTTTTTGTACAATGTACTTCAATACTTATCTTCTCGCTTTGCACAAATAGATTTCACATATTTCTTTAGAACACGTTTTTCGTTCAATTCTCTATCTCTCATCAATATATCCGTTGCTAACCTCAATCTCGAGCAACCTGGGTACATCATATGTTTCTTATTTATAAAATAACAATGTAAAAAAATGTAAATAAACATTGGAATTGTTCGAAACGTTACAGCCATAAATAAAGCAGTTTCTGAATTATTTCATGTGAGTACAAATAGCAATGATGGAGAAGAAATGTTGACACAATTCAAAGAAAAATTTTCAAATGTGAAAACAGCTAATGAGAAATATGATTTTAACGTGTTTACCAAAAAGTTGGAGTGAACAAAAATAATGGTCGAATTTGACGTGTCTCTTCATGTAGCTCGTATGGCAAAATTAACACCTAGAGAAGTAGTTTTGCGAAATCCACCATCGCGCCGCGGAGGAAAAAAGTAACGCCGAGTGCTGACGAAGAGCGCTGGGGCGCGGCGGCTCTAGCGGCTGAGACGAATTCGTTTATGGAGCGCCTGTAAGATACTTTTATTCATAACTTTAAAACCATTCAAGATTCCATGATGAAATTTACAGAGTAGCTTGAAAGTAATTTCAGCAATTTTCCTTCCAAAATTCAGGAATTTAAAAATATTACATTTCCATTTATTGCATTTTTTAGAATTTGTTTACTTCCTAATTGTTAAAGACTCACGATAAAAAAATATCTTTAGCGTAAAATTATCCTTTACATTTCTTCTACAAATAGTGTCACTTTCATCTTTTTGCTTGTTTGCATGTCATCGGGAAAAAATCATAACGGAATGTCTACACACTGCTAACCTAATATTTCAAGTGTCCATTGTTGCTAAACAATGGATGATGAGACAAAAATATTGTACCTGGTTCATGCAGGTATCATGATAAGTAAGGTGACAAAATATTTTTAAATTCTGAGATGTAGTGTCAGATTTCCTACTTTTTTGCATGGAATGACCCCCATGTTAACGCACAGGCCCGGGTCTCCAGCATTCAAGGGCCCCCCTCAATTCATAAAAAATATTTAATACTAATTTTTTTCCAAAAATATAATAAAAAATCCTTTAAAATATGATATATGGTTCAACTATACGCAAAAAAAGACTTTCTAAAAAAGAACAGGTGATAATATCAAAAAGGAAAGCTGATCATTGTAATTTTAGTCACAAGCACCTTCTAACCAGAGATCCCCATCCCACCTTTGTGCCCCGCAATACCTTTCTCTCAACATCCATCATTTGTTATACCATTGTACCTTATTTTAGAACAATAGACATGAGAAGAATATAGATGAGCACGATGAAGAATTAATCCTAACATCTGAGGATTATCAAAGAAAAGTACTACATTTCATGCAATATTCTAAATGATATATAATCCGACTAAATGCATTTCGAAACTGTTCAATTACAATTTTATATTTAATTGTGAATTTTTATAGCTTGTTATGTATAATTGTTTTTGTATTCTTTTATCACTGGTTTTATAGCTGAAGAAAATGTTACGTAAGGTCTCTTGTTGTTGTTGTTGTTAATAATCATAGATGTAATCTTTGATTTGATTCTACCTTATCGTGGATTTCAAGTTATTTTAGTAATAGACAACAGGCTGTAGTTGTTGAGAATACTTTTTCGTCCCCTACGCGGAGTACCACAGGGTTCCGTACTAGGTCCACTTTTCTTCTTGAGCTATGTTAATGAAATCCCCCCTGTGCTATCAATGTGCAGTCATCATACGAATGCAGACTACTTACAGATGTATGTCAGTTGGAAACCTTCTGAAGTGGCTCATTTAGTTAGTAAAACAAATCACGATTTGGCCTATTTACTTGAATGGTCAGTGAGAAACGGCCTTAAGCTAAACCCATCAAAATCTCAATCAATTATAATAGGGTCCTGCCGGTGCCATAAAACACTTCAAAATCTAAAAATTCCTGATATCATTTTGGAAAACACTACTGTTCCTTTCTGCTCTCAAGTTAAAAATCTTGGTCTGACCATCGATAAATTTATAAATTGGGAACCTCATGCTCGGGACACTTGCCGCAAAGTGCATGCCTCAATGTACTCACTCAAATGTGCTTACAAATGCCTTCCACCCAAAACCAAAGAACTTCTAGTAAAATCACTCCTGCTCCCCCTGCTTGATTACGGTGATATCGTGTCCGGTAACATAAAGAAATCAACCGCTGATGCTCTTCAAAGAGTTCAAAATGCATGTGTTAGGTTTCAATACAATATCAGAATGTATGATCACATATCGGGGTACTATAAAGCAAATCGCATATTAAACTTGAAAGGTCGACGCCTGTTTCATAGTTTGTGCCTTTTCTTCAAAATATTAAATACGGGTGTACCTGCTTACCTCTCTTATAAAATGTCTTATCTCAAAACAAAAAGATTCCAGAAATCCTTGCTATGCAATATTCCTAAAAGCAACACCAATTTTTATAATAAATCTTACTTAGTTGCAACGACCCGAGAGTGGAATAACTTTCCAGAAAATGTTAGGAAATGTAAAACATTGCGATCATTCAAAAAACATTTAAATACTCTTCTACTGAGCTGATAATGTACGCTGTGAAAGTGTGTACTCAATGTATTATTATTATTATTATTATTATTATTATTATTATTATTATTCCATTACATCACGACTAAAGATCTTATGAGTCGGCTGAATACAAAATCTACTCCAGGTTGCAACCAGCTACCTAAGGAGCAGATTCGGTGAATATCAGTGCCTCTACAATACTTTACGCAAAATGTGGGCTGTTCCAAATAAAGCAATTTCTTGCACTTCCCAGTCTTTTGAATTACCTGGGATTAGACAAGTTCTTATTCAAATTTTGCGGAACAAATCCCAGAGCTCCGATAACAATCGGGACGACGTGTGCTTTTACGCCCCACATTCGGCTGAGCTCGATTTCCAAACTTTTGTATTTAAGACGTTTCTCTGCCTCCTTGGTAACGACGTTTTGATCGCAAGGTCGATTCGCAACATCGATTAGTAAACACGATTTTTTCGCCAAATCCCGGATAACTATATCCGGTTTGTTTGCCGCTATCGTGCGATCAGTTTGAATTTGTTGGTCGTACAATATCGTACACAATCCAACAGACGTCACCGGTTTCGGTGAGTGTTCGTACCACTTGGGGCATGTGGTTGGAACTTCGAGGGCAGTACAGATCTGCCAGTGGAGGTAGCTACACACCCTGTCATGTCTTTTAAGGTATTCTGTCTTTGCTAGGATTGGACAAGCTGAGACAATATGATCAATGGTTTCTACTTTCTCCAGGCAAATGCGGCATTCATCATCTTGGGAAATTTTGAGAACCGCTTTATCATAATGTCGTGTTCTCAAGGCCTGATCTTGGGCAGCTATTACAAGTGCTTCCGATTCTGGCTTCATTCTTCCTCTTTTAAGCCACATAAATGATTGATCTTATTGATCTGCACCTTGTCCATTCTTTTTAGATATTGTCCGTGGAGTGGTTTGTCTCTCCACGATTTCTTTAACATTTGTTGTGTCTCACACTTCATGTTAGCAGCATCAGAAGTTCAGTGTCTGTGTTATTCGACGTGTCTTGCCTAGTTTTCTTCGCAATGCTTCTTGCTACACTAACAATGTTTACTTGCTACACTAACTCTGTTTCCCATTCTTCGGTCAGATTTCATGACCTGCCTGATTAGAGGGTCATCTTGATGGCTGACAACGTACTTCCCCAACCCGACTATTGCGTTGTGCCAGGAGGCCTCAATTTGTCTGAGGCCTCTTCCTCCTTCCTTACGTGACACATAAAATCTATATCAGCTCGAGGGTGGGAAACATGATGCATTGTTAGCAGTTTTCTGCTTTTTCGATCCATGGTGCGAATTTCTTGCTCAGTCCAGTCCACTAGCCCAAAACTGTATTCGGCTACAGGTACCGCCGTATTATTATTATCTTTATTTTCCTCATTTTTGGTAATTAATATTATTAATTGTACAGATTTACAAAATCAAAGCACAATTAATATACAACATTTATGAAACATGAAACACTAATTCACACCGCATAATTTCCCAGAAATTTCCGCACTATTCCTGTCGTTGCAATCACCACTGCCTTCTGCATAAGTTTGTATATGTCTATTATCACTCCCAGATGTTGAAGGCTCCGCATCAAATTTCTAGGGATGACACCTGTGCTTGAGAGGATTACTGGAATAACTTCAACTTTTTCAGCATACCATTGTTTCTTTATGGATTCAGTGAGTTCTGAGTACTTATTAATTTTTTCGGCGTATTTACTTTGCAGGTTGCTAGTATTTGGGATAGAGATATCTATCAGCGCGACATATTTCTCTCTCTTGTTTAAAGACAGTCAGATCTGGTCTGTTGTTCACTACCGTCCGATCTGTTAAAATAGTTATATCCCAATATAAACGCCATTCTTCGTTTTCCAGCACACTTACAGGTTGGTACTTAAAATAGGGCACTTTAGCTTCAGGGAGAAGTTGAAATTTCTCAGCCAACGTTTGGTGTAAAATCTTGGCCACTGCGTCATGCCGTTGCTTATATTCTGTTCCACAGAAATGTGTGCATCCCGAAGTAACATGTTGGACTGATTCAACAGTTGGGCAACCATACCGACAGTACTCATTCTCCACACTTCCATCTTTGACAATTAGCTTTAGGTAACTTCTTGTTGGGATCACTTGGTCCTGAATGGCCAGCATGAAACCTTCAGTTTCTGGGAAGATTTGTCCTGATATGAGCCAGAAGTTCGACGCTTTCATGTCGACATGCGCTTGACTCATCTCATGAGGGTGTCTTCCATGAAGAGATTCGCCATCCATGAATCCAGCTTCTCACGATCACGACATGTGAAGTCAGCAACCTCTTGTCGTGACAACTCTAAAGGTGTAAATGTATCTGCTTCACAAATTGCTTTATGCAGACGTGATGTATTTGCTGCAGAAATGAAAAACTTTCTCATATTTGTCACTTGCTGACAAAGCTGATTGCCAATATCCACCAGTCCTCTCCCACCCATATTTCTCGGCAATGTAGTGCGTTCAACTGAAGACTTCGGGTGATGCATGCGCGCTTTTGTCATTAAAACTCTAACCTTACGTTGTAAGCTATCAATATCGGTTTTGCTCCATTTTATAATGCCAAAGGAGTAGTTCAAGACAGGAACAGCATAGGTGTTTATAGCCTTGATAATATTCCTTCCATTCAGTTTTGTTTTCAACACCTTCCGAATCCTTCGGTAAAATTCTTCAGAAAGTTCTTCCTTCATTTTACTTTGGTCAATACGCTTTAGTTGTCTCATTCCAGATATCTGTATGTTTCCTCACCAGATATTGCCTGTATCATCTGTCTGTCTTCAAGTTCAAAGGCTCTTTCCTGCAGTTTTCCTTTCACAATATTTACTGTTCTACATTTGTCCAAGCCAAACTTCATCCCGATATCTCTCGAAAATGATTCTACAATTCTCAGAAGATGTTCAAGTTGAATTTTCGTAGACCCAAACAACTTCAGGTCATCCATATACAAAAGATGATTTAAGCGGTACATCACAGTTGTTCCTACTTTAATTCCAAAGCCATAGTTTGTGGAATTCAACAGATTTGACAAGGGATTCATGCAGAGGACAAACCAGAGAGGGCTAAGTGAGTCTCCTTGGAAAATACCTCTTCGTACTTTAATCATTTCCGTTTCGATATAGTTAACGGGTGTACTCAGGATGACTTTTGTTTGCCATTTCAACATCACATGCTTCAAGAACGAAGATAACAGTTGAATTGATGTCGTAGATCTCAAGAATTTCTATCAGCCAAGTATGTGTAACTGAATCAAAGGCTTTCTTATAATCAATATATGCCATATGCAGATTGCGGTGTTTTAGATAGGCCTGACCACATAGCACTGAATCAATTGTCAATTGTTCTTTACACCCCATGGACCCTTTGCTACAGCCTTTTCTGCTGCACTGCAATGATATTATTGTTACTACAGTGAGAGTATATGCGTTGTGAAAGTAACGATGTGATGATTTTATACATCGTTGGCAAGCACGAGATAGGGCGATATTTTGTTGGATCTTCTTGATTTTGGAAGTCTTTTGGTATTAAATACGTAACACCCTGAGAAAGAAATTCTGGCATCTTATCTGGGTGCTGTAGAACATCGTTAATCAGCTCAGTTAGTTTTTGGTGGGTGCACCAGAACCTTTTATACCAGAAATTATGAATTTTATCTGGTCCTGGTGCTTTCCAGTTAAGTAAATTTTTGATTACTTCACTAACCTCTTCATTGGTAAATTCTTGATGTTGCATAGCAGTAAAGTTCTCACAGCGTTTCTTTTCTTCGCCAATCCAACTCGCCTTCAGGTCGCATTGCATCGGATTGGACAACTGATTACTCCAAAAATCACTCACTTGCTGCTGTGTTGGGTACAATCCCTCGTAATTTCTTCCTCTTTTTTCCTTAGTTTTCGATAAAAGTTCTTTTCAGATCTTTCAAACAAAACATTATCTCTCTTCCTACTTCTGCTTGTTCTGTATCTAGACAGCCTGTTTGTTAGGACTGATAGCTTCTGTTTCAGCGTATCATACACTGTTGTACTGTCGTATTAGGCTCATCGTGGTGAGAGTGAGTGCTTGTTCTGTCCATAATACATTTCACTATCTTTTCCAGTTTTGTTGATCGAATACCGTCAGCATAACTAGTCATACGAGCAATATCACATCTCAGTCTTTCAATGTTCCAACAAGACGTCTCTCCCAAGGTGGCATCAGCCGACCTCTTCGCTGTCTCCTTGTCGATTGTTCACAATCTACTCCCAACACTTTAACCACTGTTATTGCAGCACAGTAGATGACAAAATGGAGAGTTTGCAGATCCTGCGCTATTGCAACTTCTTCTGGCAAAACCTCGCGGTTCATAGTATCCAGAATTCGTGCCATTCGTCTTGAAGTGTTTATCTTAGGTATCACCGGTCTCATGACGGGACTGGTTCCCTCGAATTGAAACATAACTTCTTTCATTCCATTTTTTAGTGTCTTTGTCAGTCTTTCATCCCAGGTTGTTGGGGCGATTTTGTGAATCTCTGGGTGAATCTGCGATCTGGGTTCCAAATCTTCCTCTTCATTAATTGTCAGCTCACGTGTAACTTCCATTTTTATAGTCTGAAGACGTATCTCAATGGGATCAACTTCGTTACGTAATATCACACGGTACTGATCAGCTACTCTCTGTTCAGTTACGGAAAAGTCAGGGAAATACCGCATGAACTCTTTGTATAACTTCTGCCTGTATCCGGTCACATCCTGTTTCAATTTTTGGTGACCCGGTAATATATATGCGCATTATTGTCTTCGTTAACGGCCGTTTGACCATTTCCTTTGCGCTGTGTCGGCCAGTCCTGACTTGGGTGAGCGGCTTTTGGGCTTGCAGTACCTGCGCCCATGCCCCTTCAGCAGGGGAATGTGTCCCTATTAGTTGTAGTTTCGCTCCCTTCCACGGAGCCAGTCGCCTGTTCGGGGTAACCCGACCAGGGCCCGCCTGTTCAGCACCCGTGTAATCACCACCGGCCTCGCTCAGCACTGTCACCCCCAGCACGGTTGGCTCCAGGGGCGCCCCGACGTCTCCTCGGGCAGCGGCATGCTTTTCGAAGCTTTCTTCTAGCACGAGTCGTCCATCTTCAAATCTCCAATGGGTGCATTTTATTCCTTCTGCCAGGACCAACTGTAGTCTTACTGACACAGCCATGAGAGCCGCCGTTGACCCACTTATATTGGTTCCTCCGCCCGACTCCCCTAGGTACAAGCCCAGTTGGTTAAACTGTACCATTCTGATAGGCCTTATTCTAGAATTACTTTCTAGCAGCCCCTATCAGAACCCCACATCTCTCATCGGTTCGTCGAGAGTCCCGCCGATGGGGCTGGTTACCACAACCTTGGGACACCATGCGACCTCTTAACAGGGCTCACCGACGTGAAGGTTGAGAGTGGAGTTGGGTGCGAGAAGTTGTAGGATGTCTTAGGACACTTCACACCCCTCTGAGCCCCTTATTATTATTATTATTATTATTTTATTATTATTTTTATGTTACTATATATTATTCAAATTGTACAGCTAATGTATCATTTTATATCATATTTTTAACTTTTTTTTATTTTGTATTTTCTTATACTTCTTAGGTAATTCTTATGTTAATAAGCAACAATAAAATTAGTTTAAATTAAGTTTAATATAAGATTAGAAAGTTGTTTTTTTTGTTTGTATTATCAACTTGTAATTTCAAATTCATTCCAGCTTAACTTGTCATCGGCATCTGACTGAATGAACTACTAGAATGAACATGGAATGAACTATGCTATGAACATGGTATACACTAGTTCATTCAGGAACATGTAGGCAGGATGAATTGTCATGGCTATACTTGTTTGGCAGGTTCTCATGATTTGAACCTTCATAATTTTCTACTTAACTTCCCACGCATAGTAAGCCCTGAAGATGGAGCTATAATAAACTCCGAAACGTCGGCAAACTAGAATATGTTATTATTTTTGGACCAAAACCCGTGAACCCACAATGGAATTGTATAACATTTTTATTTAAAATTAAAATGATGATGATGCATGTGAATGAATGATTTTTTTACAAAATTCTCACAATTTTTAGATTTATTCTTGCCGCTTATTCCTAACTGGAATGGTCACCCCATACAAACAAAATAATTTGCCGCTACAATAATATGCCGTTGGTGGCCTCCTTCTTTTTCAGCTTCCTTCGTTGGAATATCGTACCCGCATCTCAGTGGTCCAAAAGGAGCTGATGAGAACCCGATCATGGGTCATTTACCAAAGTTCTTACGGTTATACGGTGGCGTCTTGAATTCCTTCCACGAGTGGCTGGCGTATTGTGCGGCGCGGATAGTGGTGGGCGAGGCGGGCACGCTCCAAGCAATGTCGGCTTGACTCGCTGCCGCCATGGTCGATATTGCGTAGGTGTCTAGTGTCACGTATTAGGACGGGAGTTTATTATTCCTTATTTCAGAGTATTGACGGGGGCAGAGAGTAGGGTGGTGGGGGAGCCGAAAGAATTATGGGTAGGTCCGCCATTTCTGGCCATCATAGTGAAGCGCTTCTACAGCGACTTTTGCAAACTAATAAAAAAATTGAAAGCCTACTTTCCAAATATGCTACTGACGATAGTTGACTTCTGACGATAGTTGACACAACTTCTGACGATAGTTGTGAGCAAATGCTCGAAACTGCCCCGAATTTTGAATTCTTCGTGTTGAATTCCGGTTGTATACATTGTATAACAGTCTCTCGGTGCTGTGGTTACCACGTTTGGCGTGATTGTTGTTCCAAATTTTCGACTAGGTTCTGACAGGAATATGCTGAATTTTTCGGCGACATTTAAAATGCCCCAATAAGCGAATGGAAGACACGGAAAATACAAGACCTAACACTAGCTCTAATACAAATAAGACCCGAACACTAGCTTCTGGTCCATGGAGGGCACTAACAAGTAGGAGGCATGCGTACATAGAGCACATCTTGCCAGAAATGTTGACTAACCAGTCATCGCTACAGAATGTCACAGACTTTCCCGTATATTAGTTTTCTACTGCATTGGGCTCTGGGCTAGCTCATTCGGAATTTCCACATCCCTTACAAGCCATCTATCGCCGCCCAAAGTACATTTTTTCACATTCACTTTAATTTTTCGGTTTCCTAATGGTCAGTAACAGTAACACTTCGTTTTAAATACGGCAATTTTCATTGGAAAATAAGGAGCCGTTTTTAAGACAATGGCGTTTAAGAGCTACTAAAATGCGAAATTTGAATCTTTTTTTTCACAGAAAGTTTTGAGTTTCAATAAACTTCATTTGCAGTCATTTGAAGGATGTGCACTCACAAATATAATGTTTACAAATTGCTGGTAATGTGCATATTAAAGATGTGAGAGATCTTTAAAAAATTACACTTGTGTGAATTTTGAAAAAAAAACAAAAACAAATTCCTCAAAATAAACTTTACGTCATACCAAAGAAGTGCAATAGTACTATCAGTTCCAAACGTGTGAAGAAAAAATTTTGGAAAAAAATTTTTTTTTTTTGATACAGCCAAATTTCGTAATCGAAACTTCGTTGATTTTGGTACTTAATTGAATTGAAATAAACGTCATAGATAAATAAAAATGTCATGTTCTAGGGCACGCTGTGCCGTGACTTTAAAAAGTATTAATACAAACAAGAAACTAGTGGTGCTACAACAGCACTTACTTTTCCCGTATTAGAGGAAACAGCTAAGTAGTACTGTAATATTGCACTTTATGCGCTACTAACATCTTCGCTTGGAACTCACTATTTCCCATTGCAGTGTTGTCAGAAACTATGTGAATTCTACAACTTCACAAAAATTGAATGCAAAAGTTTTGTAACCCTGTATTGGAAAAGAAGCCTGATACCCTGGAAATATAGAACATGCCTTCCATTGGGGCCATGATTAGGAAGAGTATTTTTAAAACCATGCAACAAATTCTCTACTCACTACAAATGGTACAGCATTGGTGCAAAAACTAAATATTTTGCCAGAAAATATTCACACATAAATTAGACAAATTATAATCCTTTTCATACAGCTCCATTAGGTCACAAACAATGACACTAATTCACGGATACTCGCGAGCGCAAATGTGAATTCCATTGTTGCAGACCCTGCATTGTCGCTATCTGAGAGCTATTAATTCTTTTTACTTATTTCAAATATTTCAAAATAAACAATTTCTAAAATATTAATGTGTAAGTCTATAACAAAGTTCGAATTGTAAGAAACGAAGAAAGAAATAATATACAAAATTGCACATTCTAATTTACGCTCCATCTGTCCCAGCTGTCCGAAGCGCAGTAAATTTACAGCGGCCCTATTACGTTTGTCACAAAATTAAAGAAAAACTACTCGTATTTTGAAAAAATTAAGCATGACCGTATTATATTTATTTGTCGAAAAACAGAAACAGAATGGCACAGACGTTCCCGTATTAGTTTTCTATTTCCTGGGTCTTCGCTAGCTATTCGGAATTGCCACATACTCTTTCTTGCCAGCTACCATCTATCATCGCCAAAAGTACATTTTTTTGTCATTTTTCTTAATTTTTCGGTTCCTATTGGTAGAACAGAAACATTAATTTTAGAATATTAAAGAACACAAAAAACTAGCCGTAAATGGCAATTTTCTTTTTAAAAATTAGGTGCCGTTTAAGAGAAAAGGCGTTCTAGCGCTACTAAAAATGCGAAATTTGAAGCTCATTTTCACAGAAAATTTTTGAGTTTTCAAAAAATACTTATTTGAAGTTATTGAAGCACTCACAAATATAATCATCTTTACAAATTGCGGATATAGTGCATATTAAAGATGTGAGAGATCTTTCAAAAAAATTTACATTTATATAATTTTTGAAAAACCAAAAAAAAACTCAAAATAAACTTCACGCTATACTAATGAGTGTAATTAGCACTATCCGTTACAAAAGTTTCAAGAAAAAAATTGCAGCCATATACGAGAAAATGACGTTTGAGCATTTCTGAAAATGCGAAATTTGAGCTACTTTTCACAGAAAACGGTAATGTTTTCGAGAAACTTTACTTGACATTATTTAAAGCATATATACTCGTTAATATAATAATGTAAAAAAAATCGCCGATAATGGAAATATTAACGACGTGAGAGGACAAGTAAAAAATTTTACATTTTGGTAATTTTGAAAAAAACACAACGATAGACCAAAATGGCTCTTATGTCATTGATAGAGTACATTTACCACTATCCCTAACAAAAGTTTAAAGAAAAAATTTAGAGCCGTTTTTGAGGAAAATTTGGTTTTTAATAATTTTTAAAATTGCACATATTGCACGCAATATGCACGAAAACTACCAAAATTGTGAAAAACATTTACATGACCTTTATTAAAGAACTCAATATGCAGAACAAATTTTATTTGAAGTAAAAATATCTATCTACAATTTGTAGTTGGAGAAAGACGCCGAAAAAAATTCAAACTTTCACAATTTTCGAAAATTCAGAGCTGTACGTGAAAATCGACCTATGCCATGTTAAAAAGTGTATTTTCCTCTATTCATACAAGAAATTTAAAGAAAAAATTTGGAGCCGTTTTTGAGAAAAATGTTGAAAATCCCCGGGGCTTTATAAAAAGTACCCCCAAATTTTAAAGAATCTTTTTCAAAATCACAAAGCTTCGACTGGAATCAGATCGACTGGGGAATATCAATTTTGAAGAAAATCGACCGAATGGTTTAGGCGCTAGCGTTTGACCACAGACGGACAGACGGACGGAATGCCGTCAATCGATTTTTAAGTATAAAGAAGCAACAAATCATGGATTTGACCACACCACGAGATAGAGGATTTTTTTTCTTAATTTCACAACTGGTTTATCCACTTATTCGTTTTCACGGCCCGGCAATTAATTTTTTTTCGCCGAAAATTGGCCTTTTTTTCGCGAAGCATTACATAACTTTCCCTATACTACGTATATCATTCCGTGTATACGTACGTATACGGGAAAGTAAAAATGTGTTATTAGCATATACCGCTTTCGGGGTAATATTGACATACTGACCATCTTGCCCCTACATTTGTATCCTTTGAGAAGAAATTCTTACATTGAAACAACTGACACTTGTGAGTTTATTTATGTCATTTCTAAAGCTTATGAAGTGATTAATCAAGGTTTTCAAATTATATTTGATACAAAATTACTTTTTTGTTGTCGCTATACTTTGTAACTTTGCACTTTAACTTTGCCACCTAGACAAATAAAAAACAATATCTAAAGTTAACAATGATAAAGTAAAATGCACTGAGCAATGGAAAATGTTGATAGTGGAAAATTAAATAGGGGAAAAGCTAAGTCACTGTGTGAAATTAGCAGATCCACTTTACATGACGTGATATGCCAAATACGATATTGTTGCTGCACTTCCCAGACTAAATATCAAACGGAGAAAACACGTTTTCCCTACCGCTTTTTATCGCAATGTAAAACAGTTAATACAAGTTTTATTAGACTAAGTCTCAAAGGAGTATTTATCCCTGTTTAAGTACTTAAACTGTCAAAAAACAAAGACTTCAATTGTTCTGTTGCATATTTGTGCATTTCTGTTTCCTATCCAACACATTTAAAAAATTGCCATAGACTTGGAAATAAATAGAGGTGGCAATGTTTGACCAAAGTGCGGTAACATTGACAAATTCTATCCTTCTAAAAAGTAAAAAATCTCCCAAATTATGGAAGCTTTTCTTCAATATTTGAAGGAAAACATTGTACTTTTGTGAAGGATTAAATTGTCATATCATTATTGTAAAAAGTTTGATGCAACAAAGTAGAACTTTAAAAGAAACAAAGATGTGGTAATGTTACCCCCCATTACCTTATATAAAATATCCTTATTTGTTTATAGGTTATTTGGTTCAGCTGCACTGGACAAAAACTGATTGGCTTCCTCGAGACTGTTTAATACCGGCTAGAAAAAAGTCATTAATACAAACCTTCTCTCAGAACAAGTATTATTACCATTTCTTCGTATTTAAACTGAGGCTTATAAAACAGTTTGTTAAATCACTGTCCAGAGATAGTAATTGTTTCAAATATCTGTGTTCCAAGATCTCGAAACTGTCTGAAGCCAAGTTAACAAGAGGAGTTTTCATTGGCCAGTCATAAGGAAACCTTCAAACAGCTCCCCTTTTTATGGAACAATGGGATACCAGGAAGAAGTAGCGTAGGTCTATTTCAAGAATGTAGTGCAATGTATATCGGAATACTAAAAACCTTAACTACAAAACCATTGTACAAGGGATGTTGGCAGCGTGCGAAGTTGAAGAATGAAATGCTGAGCTTCAAACTTAATTTCTTCCTATACACCCTTATTGACTATTTCCTTCAAACTTGAGAGCTTATGAGGAAGAAAAGCGTAAAAGATTTCACCGGGATGTCAGTGATTTCAGAAATGTTTTCCAGGAAAATGGAAGTCAATTTTGTTCGATGACTACTATTCAGTGCTCACTGGAGAATCAAAGAAACCGGAAATGAATTTGGAGAAACATAAAGAAAAGGTTTACAAGAAAAAAGAGACCTATAATTGGGTAAAAATGTAATAAACAATTTTTGACTACTGTAATAAATGAAAATATTTAGTTCACTGTAAAAATAAAGTATTTATTACTTAAAAAAACAATCTAAGGTAATGGAATGTTCTGGAAATCACTTTTAGAATCTTTGACCTTCAAAACACATATAATTCAGGGAAAAATGTCCCAGCTGCAAGGGACTTCTGTTGTATATGAAATAAGTCTTTTGATTGTCTTAAAACATAATAGACTGAAAACACATAATTTATTAACAATCAAAATTGAATATTAAACAATATAAGTAAAATCATGATATTTAGTTTTTTATTTAGTCCATTGTGTAATGACCATTGTCCATTGTGCAGTTCTCTAGATGTCCACAATGGTGTAATGAACAAAAGAGTGAATTTAACTTTTTTTTTAACATGCGACCTATTGCGATTAACACAACGGGTTTGAGGTGTGTGTTGAGAACGTGATTGATAAAGCTATATAGGTGTCTGGTCCAAACCTACACGCAACTAATTGCATTTATAATCAGCATGCATATTAGTTTTTTAGGTACACAATGAAAAGCAACTGCTGCAGTTCACTTCCATATCGTTCATTTATGCCAGGCTGTGAACAACCTGCAGCAGTCGCTGGGTTACTTTTGAAAGATCGGTGTCGCTTCTGAAAGGTTAG